>WEIT01039496.1:14790-34772 GCA_013389985.1 Dryoscopus gambensis | reverse complement strand
AATAATCTTATCCCCACTGCTCCAGAATAAAACATGTATATGCAATATCTCATAGATCACAGATTCTTTCTTGTGTGGATTGGTTTTAGACTAAAAGGCAGCTGTGGGCAAAGCTAATCTTTCCGTTCTCCCTGTGGATCTGGTCAAAGAAGCTGAAAAACCANTATTTATGGACACCTGAGATTTCCTGTGCCATTCCTCAGACCCAGCTCCACAGTATTTCAAATGTCAGGCCCTGTCCTGCATAGCTTGAAAATTATTTTAAGTCTGACCGAGCTGATGGAACTGCAGTCACTGTATGTATCAGCTGACTCTTAGCCACCTTAAAGACAAAGTTACCTTTGTGTCATTAGAAAGAAAATGTGCTAGTACTAAACTAAAAAGAAGAGAGAAAAAGTAGGTATCTGTATACAGGTTCTTCCTTAAGGTAATTAAATTGGTTTAAAACCAGTGCAAGTTAGGACAAAAATCTTTCCTTTGGAGGCAAGATCTAAATCAGGTTCAGCATTACAGTATATAATAAAGATAGAAACATCAAACTAGCAGGCTACCACAGATGGTTTCACCTTCATTTTCCACATTCTGCTCCCAAGCAAAGAGTTACAGGAAAAAAGTGAAACAAAATATAAGATTATGCATACATTTGATAACAGTACAGAGCTGAAAACTCTGTACCCCCACTGACCTTCCTGGAATGGAAATGCCCTGAAGGACATAGAGGGAGATATTCTGGTATTATCTGCTAGTCCATTGCAGAGAAAACAGACTGACTAACTTCCATCCTGGGCTGACGTTGCCAGGTTCCTACGTGACCCTTCCTATGTTTCTACATTTATGCTCTGCAAACCTTGTCTCACAATTTATCGACCTTTTACAAATGGAATAATGACATTCAACCACCTATTTAAGAGTCTCTAAAGAAAATTAGTTACTGTGTTTATTATTCTACAATCTTGAGATTTCTGATTCCCTTTCAGTTTTTTTTTCTTTTTTTATTTAGTTTTTAAAAAGGAAATCTGACAGTTAAATTTTACATCATGTACTGATTGAATTGGAAAAGTGTTAAAAAACTAATGAAAAGAATGGAATTACTTCAAGAAGCAGGAAAATAAGAAAAGCAGGCTAAAGAAACAATTTAAATTGTGACTCCAATGGGGTCATTAATGATTCAAATAACTTGGCAAAGGAATCTGAGACAGACAATCAATGCTTTGATGTTTTTTAATCACAGTAAACAGTATTTGTATCTCAAGCTATACGGTTGAAAGGAATCTTGGAGAAATTAGACCACTGGGCCAATCAAAAGCTCTGGACAGAAGATCATTTTAAAATCACTTTTAAAATATAACCTAAACTACATTAATGGAGAGAAGTCATTTATACTCTGTACTTTACAAATGGAAAAGCTACACTGGCCTAAGTCGCTGATGGTATCTCATCTAAAAATGACAATATATTCTGCTTTAATACTCTTCTCCCTTGCTTCAGAGGTTGACAGGCTGATAAGTTGAGTGTCATTGGCAATTCAGCACAAGAAATTTCTCTGCAAACAAGTCAAAATTAGTTTCCTTATCTCTTCACTCCTGAATAGAGATTTACAACAATTGGGTGGCTTTCCAATACATTTCAGTGGTTCTAATAATGAAGTCCTCAGAACAAACTACTGTAGATTTTGAAAAATACTTCAATAAAAGTACTTCAGGGAGCTAATCTACATGCACTCTCTCTCATTCTTTCAGAGGTTAGTGGGTTTTTTTAAAGTAATTTGAACCTAAGCATTAGTCTCTCTTGGTCCTTCACCCTCCCAAAAATCCTATTCCATTGACTTCAGTGACGCTCTCACCTTAGGTTCCCTTGAGCTTCTGGCTGAAAGCCAGATGAAATTTTCCCAGTGAGAGTGCAGAATAAGCCACCAAGCACAGTGGCTTTCTCTGGTTTATTACTCTGTGGCCAGGAGGACAATCAAGTTCTAGTTTTCACTATAAAGAAAAAAATACTCAGCCACTCAGCTTAACTAAGCACCAAGACGCACCTGTACCATGCAGTGCTCCACATACCGTGGCACATGCAGCAGCTTAGATAGGGCTTTTCCAGTGCTGCCAATACTATTAGGTCAGTTAAGTCAGTGGCTCAGACCCAAACACAGGTCTTTCAAGCCTAAATTCACTGAACACATGCAGACATGATGTTTAAGTTGCTGCTAACTGGAGGCAAAAGAGAACCAAAATTGGAGCTCTGTCAAANACAGTGTAGTTACTTCACTAAAACTTTTCTTTCCATTTTGGGGAAGACTTGTTCTTCCCATTAACACTCTCTGAGTGACTTCATGGTAGGAAGTGAAGCTCTTACTCTTTTGTTCTTTGTATTCCATTTCCCAGTGTGTAGGAAAGAAGATGGACTAATGAAGGCACAAAGGAAATACAAAGACCAAAGAAAAAACATAAAGTTCGGACAAGTGATGGCATTGAAAGAAAGCTCCTACAGTCTGTTTGGACTCTTTTTGTTGCATGCACACATTTCTTGGTGATTGTACCATCCCTGAATGTTAACACTGTAAGCCCATACTGGTGTGAGGTTTTTTTTTGTTGAATTACCATACCAAGAGTTGCTCAGTGATTATTGGATGGCAGTTGCTTTTAGTGTGTCTTATGCATTGCACAATGATCCTAAGATTTACACCATATTTAATTCATTAATTTCAATGTCACAAAAGCATGGCAGGAATTATCCAGTGAAAGTATTATTTTGCCTTTTTCATATACAGAATATTTATAGGTGTATCAAGAAGTATTACTATTGCAACATATTAGTAAGTTCATTATAATCAGATACCAAACTCTCAACTAAAACTGAAAGGCATTTTAGTTATCACTGAAAAGAAAAAAAATGCTGTAGGTTTTAATAAAAGGATGCACATGTATGTACTCAGCTACACACAAGCACCACTAGCAATATATTAAAAATTAATTAAACATTAACATTTCATCTCCTTTTACTGACGAAAATGGAAAATGATGTGACTTCTTTTCAGAAACTGAAAGAGATAACATAGAGGCAGTTTAGGGTTTATCGTCGTAAGTAACTCATAGGTGTAAAACTGGAATAGTAATTTGTAAATACAGACTACATGTTAGCAATATGAGTATTCTTAGTGAATAAACCATAGAAGTGTTTTCAAAGTTTTCTTCTTTGTTTGAAAATCTTGTTTATTGGTTAATAATAAATTTTGATGATTTAGGGATAGAATTTACTAAAAGGTGTTTCAACCTGCTTGATCCTTATCTAAAGTCTGTTGAAATGAAGATGAGTCCTTCTGGTAACTCCCATTTATTTGGAAGGCTGCAAAAGCTGAATGACTGATTATTTCTTTATTCATAATTGAAAATAAATAGAAAGGTATCAATTATCCTATCATACATTGTTTTGATGGAGGTTTTTCAACACTGAATTTATCAACATCTGCCAAGCCTGCAGTTGCTGAGGGTCAGATAAAAAGGTCTAAACATATTTTCACTGGAGAAATTTAAAAAAAGAAGTGTTAGCACTCTATTCAGGGATCTGACATGCAAGACCAAGTTGGATTCAACTTTTTTTTTCTGACAATCTGAGCAGCAAGTTCAGAATGCATCTCATGTCCTCTAATGTAACTCTCATGGCACAAAACTGCTTTCCAAGAGTTCTGAGCTCCCTAAGGGTGCATATTTTTGACTGCCTTTCTTCAAGTTGTTTTCAGTTTTTCAAGCTGAACATCTGATATTCTGTCTAGACTGAGAAATGCACTTTGGTCTGTTGGTTTCTCCTCAAGGTGATTTCTAATATTTCTGTTTAATGAAATTTATATACACTTTATTTTCCTTCCTCAACACTCAGATGTCAATGAAACTGAATGCAACCCTATATCTAGGTTTTAAGATATTTCCTACATATTGATTGTTGCAACTTACCAGTTTGGTTTCAGTTTCTGGAGAGAGCAGTGTATTATACAATATACTGTAGGTAATAAGAGCAGATAATGTAAGTCTTATTCTAAAATAGGAATATTGCACTGAAGGTTCCATTTAGATTCTCTTCTCTTCTCTACCAATGAGTTACTGGAGGTGCAGGTCACTGTTGAGTCTGTCTTGGCTATTTGCATTTTAACAAGAGTTGAAATTTCATATCACTGAAAATTGATCCCAAATGTGGGTGTGTTGTCATCTATGAACATAATTTGGCATACACATATCCTAGTATAGAATATCCTTAGGGATTCACTTCCACTACTTTATACACTGGAGTTGTAATTACATCCTGCTAGTGTCACAGCATACAAGCCCTCCAAGTAAGAGCCTGTAATTGCAATGTTGTGAAACTTCTGCTGTTCAGTAGCACAAACTGCTATTGAACAGTTTGGTGCAGGCCGGTTGACAAAATCAGTGGTATAGCCAAAGTAAGGAGAAACAAAGGTGTGCTTACATCACCTTTACACTTTACCCTCTGGATGTTGCAGACATCCAGCTGCCCTACATTATTACATGATGATGGCTGAACTAAGCCCATGCAGAAATTATGAGCCATGAGGAAGCAATTACAGCAATTAATTTTGTGATAAATGTATGTCACACACAGTTTCGTCAATGTTAAGCTTCCTTTGCTCAAGGTCTTCAAAACAGAGTTCAATGTACTCCCTAGCCTAGCAACAGCAAGACCATACTTCATTTTAGCAATTGCACTTTGTCAGCAGAGAATATACTAGGGAAGTTCCTACCACTAGAAAAACAGTCCGTGAAGGCACAACACAGAATGGTAAAAAAAAAAAAAATCACCAGTGAAAGGCAGAGTAGCTGTAGGGTGGACAACACAAAAAAAACAGAACAAAACCATGTTGGCTTTAGACAAGCTTAAACTTGCTTAAGCTCTAGACATCAGCTCCAGGATAGGGATACAGATCAGGCATTGTATCAAAAGTTGTCTGCAGCTGACCTGAACTTCATTCAAAGAATATTCCAGCTGGAAAAGAAACTGATTGCATACAGGAGACTTTCACGGTGGTCAAGGCCTTGACCTCCTAACCAAACTTACCATTTGTAACTTTGACTCTTGAAGGACTTACAAGTGCTAGTTGAGCTTAAAAAGGGTATTACATTCAGATGCTACTTTTAATAACAAGCCCTAGTGGATGTTTTAATTAAAAGTGGCAGTATGTTTAGAACTGTCTTCTTAATGTTCCTAATCGGAGAATATGTAGATTCAATGAAATTTCAGAAAAGTCAGAAAAGGCAACATTGGACTAATTTTAGATGGCTGTCAGTGTTTTGTATCCCAGTGCAAACATCTTAAGAATCTTTCCACAGTGTGCTTTCTTTCTTGTGAGTCATACACATAATTTTCATGGCTTGAAGTCACATACAAATTTCCCAGTTTTAATATAATCTCCATTTTGCTATGTTAGGCAGTGCATATTTTCAGCTAGAAGAATACAGCCAAAATTTTTGCAGAAGAATTAAGAAATTGTGGTGGGTTTGACTTTGGCTGACTTAAGCATCCACTCAGCCATTCTCTCTCTCTCTCCTCCCCTCAACAGGTAAAGAGAAGAAAATAAGATGAAAAAGCTCGAGATAAAGGCAAGGATATCACTCACCAATTACCACTACAGGCAAAACATACTCAACTTGGGAAGTAATTTTAAATTACAGCCAGTTACAAATAGAGTAGGACGGTAAGTAACAAAGACAAAAATACAAATACTTCTCCCCTACTCTTCTTGTCACGGTCAACTTCTTCATTCCTAACGCTTCTACCTGCCTGCCAGTGGCACAGGGGAATGGGCAATGAGGTTTGTGGTTAGATCATAATGCTCCATCTCTGCTGCTCCTTTCTCCTCACACTGTCTCCCTATCCCAGAGAACAGTCTCTCCACTAAGGTACAATACTCATGAACTGCTCCAGTGTGGGTCCTTTCCCCAGGCTGCAGTCCTACAACAACAGCTCCAACATGGGTCTTTCCCATGGTGTACACTCCCTCAGGAACAGAGAGCTCTAGTGTGGGTTTCCCATGGGCTGCAACTCCTCTGAGAAAACCTGCTCCTGTGTGGGAGCCCTCTCCATGGGCTAGTTCCTGCTAGGAGCCTGTTACAGTATGGGCTCTCCATGGAATGCAGCTTCCTTCAAACCATTTCCATCTGCTCCAGTGTGCGGGTCTCCACAGGCTGCAGGTGGAAAACTGCTCCACTGTGGTCCCTCATGGGCTGCAGGGGCACAGCTGCCTCACCATGATCTTCAACATGGGCTGCAGGGGAGCCTCTGCCCTGGTGCCTGAAGTACCTCCTCTCCCTCCTTCGTCACTGACCCTGGTGTCTCTCTTTCATATTTTTCTCACTCCTCTCTCACACCTGCTCTGCAGCATTTTTTTGCTTTTTCTTAAACATGTTATTGTAGAGGTACAATCAATGTCCCTGAGGGGCTCAGCCGTGCCCTGTGATGGGTTGGCTGGAGCCAGCTGGAACCATCTCTGTCTGTAACAGGACAGCCCCAGTGTCACCTCATAGAGGCAGCCCCAGCATCACTCCCGGGCAGTGCCTCAGCATGGGCACATGGACAACCAAAACAGAAACAAAAAGAGTATCTTTTCTCTTATTAAAACAATAGTTTGAGAGTTCAGCTCAAGAACATTCATGATGACTCACCTGGCTGCTTTAGTTACCTCATTAAAAAAAGTAATTTAACCTGGACAGATACAAATTGATATAGTCAATAAGTAACTCAGAAAAATGCAATAAAATAAAGAAATTGAGGGAAATTGGACAGGCTAAAGGTGCACAGTCCACAATATCTATGTACACCACTCTATGATAAATGGTGTGACAAATGATTATGATGTCATCCCATTACATGGTACCACAGACTCAGAGTTTCACTTGAATGTTAGAGAAAAAGATGGATCAAGAACTAGGACATGTAGGTAGACAGCATCAAAAAGTATTAAAAAACCTCTTCATCATACACCTGAGTATGAAATCAGATTCATTACACCTTGTCTTTCAAAGCAAGTTGAAAGCTGCAACTAATACTGTCCCTTCTATCAAAAGGTCATTTCCTTTATTCTCTCTAGGGACCTCTAGGGAGGTCTGTGCTGAATGACTAAAATCAGCAGGTATTGAAATATCTGGAAGGAACAGAATATTAAAGCAGTGAATTAGCTGCTGGAAGAAGCTATACAGAGTGTAACTGGAACATAATCACAGAAAGTAAAATTAGTTTCTAGTAAGAATACAAAAATTTAGAGAAAGACTGGTGTGTCTTAAGCAAGAGAGACTCTAAGGCTCCTAATGTTAGACATCTTCTTCCATAGAGTATTGTTTTCACAACATGGAACCTGATTTTGTTTTTCTATTCTTTATCAAAGTAATACATATCTGTCACACTCTGTGGAACAGGTTTACATTTGTTTATTTTGCTTATGTATTACTAAAATATTATTTTCTTCCTTAATTTCTTACCCTTGCACATCAAAGGCTGTGGTACCTATGATTAGCCTAGTCTGACTATAGATTATGCTGCTATTGGAAGAGAAATGAATACAGAGGCAAATAGCAGCTTTCAGGGAATAGCCTGGCTTCCTTGTCAGTCCCCGCTAGCTTGGCTCTTAATTGAAATCTCAGGATATAATGTATGACATTTAAAATAATTCTCTATGTTCTGTCTATGCTGAGTGCTACCTAAATCATAGAACCACAACATAGTTTAGTTCAGAAGATCATATAGTCCAACCCTCACCCTGCCATGGGCAGGGACACCTTCTACAAGACGGGGTTATTCCAAGTCCCTTTCAACCTTTCCTTGAACACTTCCGGGGATGGGGCATCCACAGCTTCTCCAGGCAACCTGTTCCAGTGCCTCACCACCTTGCTAATTGCTAATCTAAACCTGTCCCCTTTCAGTTTAAAGCAATTATACCTTGTCCTATTGCTACATGCATGTAGAAAGTCCCTCTCCAGCTCTCCTGCAGGCCTTTGGGTACTGAATGGATGCTGTAAGGTCCTCCTGGAGGCTTCTCTTCTCCAGGTTAAACAATCCCAACTCTCTAAGTCTTTTCTCATAGCAGAGGCAGTCCAGTCCTCTGATCATCTTTGTGGCCCTCCTCTGGACTCACTCCAACAGGTCTGTGTCCTTCCTATGCTGGGGCCTTCAGAGATATAACTTGGTTCTAATTTTCAAAAAATAAAAAAAAGGGCAAAACCACCATAACCAAAAACTCTCTGAGAGTAACAAAAAGTAGTCATGCTAGATTTTAAAAGTACACTTTTATGAGACCAGCTGACAGAGTGGAAGGAAAGCTCTCTCATGCACAGGTCTTTTTCAGCTCTAAATTGTTAAATGCCTTTGAGCACCATCCAAGTCAAAATTCATTTTCACTTTTCTCAAAAGAAAAAAGTAAGCAAACACCCCAAATTACTCTTGAATAGTACTACTAGAAAAGTGCACATGGTCACTAGAAGGACCAAAATCTCTAAGAATGTGAGGTCCAACTAGTTATGATTTCCAGCTGTGCAGTTTTCAAACACCTTTATCAACACTGATTTATATAAATATGATAATCGCTCCAGCAGCTCCAAAGAAGCAAACAATTCTCAGAAAATACTAATCATATTTTTATCTAAACAGATCTGTGCTCTACAAAATCTGATTTAGGGTAGGAAGGAGTCTGCACAGCTAATTCTAGCTGCACTGGACTTTGCACTCCAGAGACTCTTTGTCATTAACAGTAACAATGAAAATAACATATAGCAGGACTTTAGCCCCAGCCAAAATTTACAGAAGATGAAAAAGAAAACTCACTTAAAGCTATTTATGTGGATTTTTGGCCTAAATATGATTTAGAAGACAATGAATGGAAGGTCTAAAAAGATTGATTTGTTCAGATACCACTGACAATACACATTTAAAGAAAATACTGAACTGCAGGAAGGCAAGAGTCCAGCTGTAATTTTAAATACCTATTAGAGCTGACAGACCTGGAATCTGAAATGCATTACTTTATGAAAAAGATGAAGGACAGCAAGGAACACGAATGGTGAAATACTTACATGGGTTTCTTTAGAGAAGCATTTTCTTCAGACCAGAATGACATTGCACACTGTTTTACATTCCTGAAATACTAAATTTGAAAACTCCAATAAGCCATTTCCAAATTTCATTTTGTGAAGACAGAATGAAGTGCAAAAAGTAAGAATGACACACTGTAATTTATAAACTATTGTACTGTTGTGCACAATGTTATATTTTCAGTTTTATTTTACTAATATTCTGTTTAGTATAATAAGAATGTGGAATCCCATTGTTTATCTCAGAAAAAGAGAAAAAGAAAAGGAAGACCAATAGCCACTAGAAAAAAACCACACAATCCTTTTCCATAGTCAGTAACTATCAGAAGCAGTAAGTTTCTCAAATTCCTAAAAAGTTCTGTGCAGGCAAGTTATTCCCAACCTTAAAAATGGAAGAACAGTCCTTGAAAAGCCACAACATACATCAGACTGCATGAGAAAAAGCCCTCAGCCTGGTGGAGAGGCCTAGATCATTAACCCCTATAGATAATGACATCTGAAGGGTGTATGTTTCTACAAATCAACAGATCTCCAACATCTTCACTGTCACTGCTATGTGAATCACATGTTCGCAGCTCCGCTCACAGCAGCCCTTAGCGGACTCCCAAATATCCCACCTTTCCTAGCCCCACTCATGATGCCAAGAACAATACCAATATCCCATTCATTAACTACTGCCAAGCTTGTCTCCTTCTGCCAAATAATGTTTTATCTCATTTCATTTGCAACTTTCCAATTCTGCTGTTCTTGTCTAGGAAGATAGAGAAGGCTGCAGATATTTAATTTGAAAAAGCTACTGTCACAGCAAAATTTTTCTTTTGACAAGCTTTAGCTGAAAAAAAAATCAAATGTAGGATCACCCCACTTGCTTTCAGTTGCATAGCTAGGCTTTTGGAACTAAATTCCCTCCATTCAATTAAATCTGTTTTGAAATGTAAAAGTAACACTTACTGCAAAAGGGCTGAAAGCTTTCTTTGTTTATCTTGTTCTAGCATTTCTCAGTCTTTGGGATAAGAGTAATGAGATTCTTCCGAGTTAAAAATGCAAATTTTTCTGCCCCAGAAAGATAAAAACTGTCCGTGTTTGCTGTATTAGGGGAATACTGGTAGTTTATGGTAATCTGGACAGCTCAGGAAACACTTAGAATCCAAACATACTTACACCATACCACCTAGGATGAAATACTCTAGTGAACGCTACATTGCACCATTCCTGCATTAATCTCCATTCCAGCACTCCCACATACCATCCCACTGCACTGTGGACCAAAGACATTTTCACAGCTTGTCACACTGCCATCACACCACTGACTTACTTGACACTATAAAAGATGCTAATGGCTGTGTCTAGGGAGTTGATGTTTTCACCCTCTAATTATCAAAGGACTGGATAAGTTTGTCTGTCAGCTCTGTGGAAAGTTGGGGGAGTCAAAACACTTTTCTCTTGGTCATAGGGTGGCAGCCACAATGACAGTGTCCAGATTGCAGACCTGCATACCTGCCTGAGAGATGCTGCATCAGGGTCTGCTCAGCTAAAATGTCTTCATCCACACCTTCCTCTGCACATCTCAACCCACGTGCAAGCCCAGACACAGCAAGCCTTGCACTGAGCCGAGAGTCACAAGGCAAAAGGCCTCATGTCCTCACTGCTTTGATTTCTAATGCAGGGACCATAGTGACTACTTAAAGCAAAGCAGCTGGATTTGTCTCTTTAATGATGGAAATAAGAAGCCTAGGCTCTTGAAGGATCTCTTTTTTCTTAAGGACAAAGTCTACCAGAAGAGAAGTGTTCAGAAAAAAGATTTGCTTGCACAAACAGGCTTACTTCAGCTGAAGCTGGCTGCTCAGTGACTCCTGGATGCAGCGAGAAAGGCTAACCAAATTATGTGCCTAACTGCTGGAAATTTAATGAGAAGGCTTCCTTCTCACAGCCCCCGACTGAAAACCTCCAGCAATTTAAAATTAATATGACAGCCTTCTGTGGCAGGGAAATGTACAACTTACATATTTCTGAACATAGTTTATTTAGTAAATGATACCCTTACTAGTGAAGGGATTACAGCTATGTATTTTTCATTTTTAAGGTGATTTTTTTTTCCTCTGCTCTCCTGTTTCCTCCTGCTCTGCTCCCCCCTGTCCCATTAAGAATGGGGTAAAGGAAAGTAATTTCTATAATTAAACTGCTAAGTTGCCATGGTAGTTGGAAAAAACCGGAGCCATTCTCTCCCACCAGCTCTGTGAGCTGTCGGTACACGAGGCAGGCTGGGCATGCGGTGTGCTGGAAGTGCAGGCCCCCTTACAGAGAAGACAGGATCAAACACAAGGCAGGTACAAGCCCAAACACTCTGCACTTATACCAGGAAGCCTGACAGGAACACAGGCTCCTTTGGGGAGCCACAGCACATTATTATTTCTGAGGACTGACACTCCCAGCAGTTTCTGCCTCCTGTTACGTACACTGAGAGCAACGAGAGGGTTCTGTACTGCCCCCTTATGTGGTACAGAAATGGACTGTGCACTCCTTCTAGAGATGGGAATAAGTCTGGTTTAAATCCATCTCCCTGTGGGCTGAACTCTGGTTGGGATCAGTCCCTGCTTAATGGTTTTTATCTGCTGTGCAGCACATACCTGATCTGCAGTGCCTCTAGGCTGTCCCACACCACGGGTCCCTTAATGATGCTCTCATCTGACAGCAAATCTCTTCTCTTTCGCCCACATAATGCCCCAGACATTCCCAACACCAGATCTCACAAAGAAATCTACAGAGGATAACACTGTGGCTGTCATTCCATACCACAGGGAGAAGCTCCAACACCAATTAACTAATTGGTCATTTGGTCCTGGACAGGAATTCAACACTGATCTCTATTCAGTAAACTAGCAAACACTAATTTGCAAGTAAGAAGTTGAAATTCCCAAGTATTCTGCTGAATTTGGATTTTAGTAAAACATCTTACATAACAGATGCTTTTCAAGGCATATAAGAATGTCTACATTAGTGAGAAAAAAACTGTTTTAAAATTCGAAACATGATTTCGGCGTAAAGGCTAATTTAAATGACATTTCATACATTAACAAAGTCTGAGTTTATATTTTATATTAATGAAATACTATCAAATATAATCTAAACAATTTAATGGTTGACTGGGTTAATTAGCATTTTTCAAAGACTTATAATTAATATTTTTTTAACCTCAAGGTCATAGCTTAAAGCCAAGATCTTACTAATTAAAGCAATGACAGTAATTAAGATGACAAATATAGTATTTTCATCTGAAGATCTTAATGTTTTACTTCAGCATGTGTTTCCTCAAAACAGCTACAGGTTAAGTGACAATTTTAAAGACTTGTGTTACAAAGAAGTAAGCTGAAACACTGAGAGAAAACAACATTTTCTTCAATCATCATAGTAGAATGCAGGAAAAAGATTTTGCACACGTGCTGGTAAACTGTCTTGACAACTTTGCAAGGCTGATAAAAAGATATGTCCCTTGTTTATCCTCTTCCAGAATGGAAGTATCACTACTAAGCTTGACACAAACGGTGTCATACAAATACCTAAAAGTGCTTTCAGTGGAGCTAGTAAGGGTCAAAATAATCAGAATCACTAAGATCACTTATTTAATTAAAACTTCCTTTTACTAGAAATTAGTGTATTAAGTAAAAAATTGCTCCTATAGTACTCAAGAACATAAACTCACTTTTGATACAAAAGTAATTGATTTATTGTTTCTAGCACCATTAGCATTAATTAGCCTACACAACTCCTATGTAGGCTGCATTGACATTTACAGTTTAGGGCAGTTTAAGTCCCAAGAGCTTCACCTACAAATATCAGATCAAAGAGCTCCTTTATCAAATGGTTTATTGTCTTTTCACTCATTTGCTGCCATTTATACTACTTTAGCACATGAGAGATCCACAGCTAAGATCATGCACCCAAGATCCCAAGATCTTTGCACAGGATCCTTCCGGTTGACCTAATCAAGACAAATGAACAGCAGGAGCAAGAAAATATTAGGACCTGTCATGGAACTGGAGTAAAAACATCATCATGTGGGAAGAAATTTGCTGGTGGTTCAGCATGAAATCTGCAGTGAAAATTCAGTTTGGTACCTTTGCAGCCCTCAAAGGCATACAGTAAGAGGCAGGATTCAGGTACCTAAACAAAAATAGCTTGTGCCAGTTTGGATACTCTAAGCGTTGACAATGTCTGAGACATTTTTGTGGAGCTGGCAGGTACAAACGAGGAGTGAGACCTGAGCTGTGCCCTTTTGGAGCAACAGCTTCAAGCCAGGCAGTGTAACTTACAGCACTTCAAATGGTAAGAGATGCTGAGTTCCCTACACTTGACTTCAACCTCTGATTCGTGCCCGAGAGAAAACAGTGTCCAGTATTTTAAACAGGAAATTTTAAGTAATCTGTACATTTTGGTTTTGTTTGATTTTGAGTTCCACTTGTAAAAAATGGTGGAAAACTGACATGCTGCCAGAATCAGGTCATCATTAGAAAATTCTCCTTTCATACACAAAACTGTAAACATAAGGCAATGTTAAGGATTCCGTTCCATCTTTCCTGATTTTCTTCTACAGACTGGTGACCTGTACAATCACCATCTCAACTTCTTATTAGTATACAAAAAAATTGGAATTAATAATGTAAAATCCAGAAAATTTATACAAAAAAAGCAAACTCTTTATAATTACATATTTTCAGAGAAAAGATGGTGCACTGTATCACATATTATGTTTCTTTCAAGTTTACCTCTTTTCTATGAAAACAATTTTTAAAAAGTATGAAGGAAAAACATCAAGTAAATGAGGCATAAACTGACAATATTCCTGATTATATCTGCACATGCACCTCGTCTAAATTCCCTTAAACATATTATACTTTATACCCCATGGGACACATAATTCTTACACTAATTTTCTCCAGTTTCTTTAGTACTTTTCAAGGCATCTAGAAAAGTTTGTTTTCTGCTATGAAGTCAAGGAGGCTCCTTTATTCTCTGAGCATAAGGAATCTACATAAACACAACAGCAAAAAACCCATTATTGATTAAAATCATAGGACTAAAGAGAAAAAAATTTCCATCTTCTTGTCGTTATAAAACACTAAAAAGTGCAGCCAGTGCAATTTTGTATGTATATACTTGCATGGAAGTATATCTGTCCCTGTCAGTTTCAGCAGTTTGGATCAGACAAAATATTTGCAATGGAGCTGAAATCCAAATCTGTCTGTTTGACACTGCAAGATATTTGGAGTGGAAATCAAAGACTGCACTGTTTTAAAAAGCAGAGGCTCCCTGTGATGTGTCAAGCACACAGGCCCTGCTTCTCTGGGCAAGGGCCTTAAATCATCCTTTTGCTGACAGGTGTGCTCAGGGAAAAAGAAGGGTTGTTTATCTTCATGTCTTTCTATATTTTCTACAGCCTATTCACATTAAATGCAACAAAGCATCTTGGAAAACATGCTACTGACGTAATTTTGTGCTGTGGCTGAATAACATTAAACAACGTTTATCTAGCCTTTGAAGTGCAACCTTTGTATTCTCTGTTCTAAATACTAAAATAAGTAAAAATTGAGGCTTTCATGTTAGCTGTCCCATTCTTATCTCCCTTTTCTCCAGCAAGCACAAAGGAAGCACAATGAAAGCTGGACTAGCAAGTGGACAGTAAAGTATCATAGAGAACTATGCATCTGTTGGAAAATTTGGTGGCATAATAGAAAGAGAACATAGAACTTGACATATAAGAAGTTTTATAACTTTATATATAAAGTCATATATAAGAAGTTTTACCTACATCTGCATTTCATTTTTTTCTCGAGACTATGGGCCAAATTCTGTATCTTTTTATGCTCAGTCTATGGCATCCCAGAACACAGAGTCCTGCTTCTCAACGCAATTAATTGTTTGACACCATATGTCCATGCCTGAATATTGAAAGTAAATTCACTTTTCCCCTCTATCTGTATTGATATAAGTATGTTGCCATGTCATATTTGAACACAGTGAAGCATTCCTCATAGAGATGTTGAGTATTCCTGGCTAATAGCTCTTTAATGCAGTACAAAACAGATCTGTAACAGCCTAACACAGATTAACACAAATGATTCATTTTTTATTAATATATGCAATAAAAAAAGTGCCTAAACACCTGCTGGCTTCCAGACTGAGCTATTTTTGTCAGATGTTTTAAAAGAAACTGTCAAAGTACTTTCAAACAGAAAGATCAAAGTTCCTATGATGAATTCAAAGGCATTGACTCTCCACATTCAGTTCCCTGTTGCACAGGGAGCCAAATAATAATGGCTGTACCACAGAGCTGATCATATCCCAGGAATGGCAGAAGGGTGCTGTGGCTCAGCTGACATCTGCTCTTCCCATCCACACTTAGCAAGAAAAACATGAGAGCCCAGCATGGGGCAGTGGCCCAGGGTAGGCAAGGCAGGGATGGGGACGTGCTGTACAAGAGCAGTTCCTTTTTGGCCGCAGCACAGATCTGCTCTGCCAAGTCAGGCAGCTTCAAGGGACAGAATCATAAAATAATCTAGGCTGGCAGGGACCTCTGAAAGTCATCTGGTCCAACCCTTTGGTCAGAGCAAGGGCAGATTCAAAGTTACAGCCAACTTTAAAGTAAGATCAGGTTGCTCAGGGCCATGTCCAGTCAAGTTCTGAGTATCTTCAAGGATGGAGATGCCACAGCCTCTCTCAGGGATCTGCTCCAATGCTTGATCACCACCTTACCTGTAAATTATTTTCCATAATATAAAAATGGAATTTCTTTGTCAACTGGTAAAGTTGAAAACTGCAATATATTCACACTCCTTTCCGAGTAGTACTGAGCAAACCCAGCTCTCAGCCTCCCCCCAGCTTGCAAACTCTAATCATCTTGATGACCCTACTCACTGCATGGTGCCAATTTCACTCCTCTCTTGTTTTGCAGCTTCCTATCTGCAGTGGTGAAGGGCTCTTGTGAAAGGGAAATAATTATTTTGTAATGAGCAATGGCCTCAGGGTATTTGAATTCTACCTTTCTTGTATTTTTCTAGTGTGAGTATGGAAAAGTTACCTCCTTTGGTTCTAGAAGGGACTGCTGAGCTCTGTGACCTAAACTTAAACCTACCAAATTTTAGTTATCTAATATGCAAAATAATACTTGTTTATATTGATTACATGAGAACAAAGTGTAGTTGGGCCCTTGAAATAACCACTTCAGTTAATAGCCAAAGGTAATGTGAAAGATGGATTAGGACCTAATTTAATACAGAAAGGAGATTGAGCTAAATCTTCCCAGTGATGGTGCAACAAATGCCTAATTTGATGTAACAACATCATCTTTGAACTCCATCCCTTTCTATGTGTGCTTTTTTAAAAGAGAATGGTAAAGGTAGAATTATTTAAGCATACGTCAGACTCAAAAATCAAGAGTTGGGGCAAAAAAAATAATTATGAAGGCTTTAAAGAAGGTCAAGCCAGAATTCTTTTCTCCTTCTTCTAATTCTCCACCTCATTTTCTGTGTAAGTATAGTAGTGATCACTTTGCCACTCCCTGAAAATAGGCAGTCAGTTTAATATGCCTCCAGAGGCAGGAACTGTTAGCAGGGAATCAAGGTTTCACTGGGCTGGGCCAAAAACCCAGCAAACACTCAAGGGATGCTTCTGCACTGCAGAACTAACAAAGCCCCTTGGACAGTGAACTGGAAATTCACAAATTCACCAAAACTGCATCTCATAGAGATGCCAAATACCTCTAAGATGGTAATGGCACTTAAAACACTGAGCTGTGCAGGATTCAAACTGGACCTGTAAAGGAACAGCTTTATGCATGACTAGAAATAGCTTGAGACATCTCATGTCCTTAAAGAACTTCGGCAACATGTTTCAAAATGAGATGAAAGACAAGCTTATTAACTCAAACGTTAACATTTTTAGTAGCTTTCATTAGCAGATGTCCTGCTTATGGGAAATGGGCAAAAGATCCCGTAACAGGCTCTGAATATACACATTCAAACGAATACAAAACTGTTTTCAGAAAAATAGGTTTTCTTAGCTGAAAATATAAAAATGAACATTATAACACCATCCAAATTCACTTCTTAGTGCAAATTTTTTGCAGTATAAAAATTATTTTCCATAATCCTGTTGCAGGGTTGGCAAAGCAAATGAGTCTTAATGCCAATGCAATAGAAATGTGAAGTCTGTTCCCAGTTCTGCTTAAAGTGACCTTGAAGAAGCTGTTCAATATTTTGTGAAAATGAGCCACTGAAAGATACTGTCTAAGTTAGAAATATGAACCATGTGTAATGTGAAGGAAATAGAAATATTAACAGCAATTAGGAGGAGAGCTGGAACTGAAATTTATGGTTTCTGGGCTTCCTATCAAATGTATCTTTGTACATAATAACAGGGATAATAACAAGGACTGTCTGTGTCTCTTCCGCAGTTCTGGTTCAGATAAAATCACATGCTCTGGCTGTGCTGTTTATCTTAATGTTGTATATGAAAGAAATGGGAGCAACTGAGAACATTAAATGACGGAAAGCTGAAGGTCCAAACCAGAATCAGCAGCACACAGATTATTTCTTCTTCTCCTGAAAGCCATATCCATTGATTTTTCCCTTTTGCAACAATGAGATAATTTTAAGAAGGGACGTTTCAAAATACATTTCTTCAATTTAAAAGCACCTCAGATTATACTTTCAAGGACGATATTTTTCTAATCTTTTTAAATTATCAAAAACACTTAAGGGAAAATACATAACATTTCCCACTGTAATACAAGATTCTCCCTTCTCCTAGAAGGTATCCCACCAGAAAAAGGATAAATAGCAGGCTTGTGTTGCCTAAGAGAACCATTATTTGTTTTGCAGATCTCAAGTATTAATGATAATAGCTGCAAATAAAATAAATCCCACTTGACTCTCAGGAAATGTTCAACATTTGCAACACTCAGGTGTTTTTTTACTTGCAAAATGAAGACCTGAGACACCGTAACATGAGCCACTACAAAGCTACTTTTATTGCTATCTTGAAAGTAAACCTGAATATACTGATGTAGACTTGTCATAGTCCTAGAATAATAACAAATAAAAAAGTGTTTAGACTGTTTCCAGTAGAATATGGAAACAGGACAATTGCCAGCTCATCTGCAGTCCCTTCAGACACAATAATTCTATACTTAATAACAGCATAATACTTTGTTACGTGATGTGACTTGAAGTCTTATGACACTGAAAGGGTTTAAAAATTTTTATATGGAACTAAATTTATTAATAGTGAATTCTATGTCAGTATCATGCTGATTCTCTAATCAGCAAAAAATGTGTTTAAGAGCATGTCCTACAAGACTTAACAGGGATATTTTGTTAAAAGGAACCACAAGCACCGAGAGCATTAAATTGGACTTTGAGCTGTCATTTTCTGAGGGTAGTTTAAAGAAAGCTAACAAACATCAAAGTGATCAATCATGTCAGCTCTGGAGTGGAATTCTCCTTGCCTCCTTTTTCTGTCAACTTTGTGTGTATTAAGAGTATCATCAGACATGACGGCCTATTCTCTCACTTGCAGGCAGTTAAGCCAGAAGCAGCTTGGGGGACTGACAGGAGTAACTTTGATATGAAGTAAACAGAAGAAGAAAACTGGATCCAGTGTTTAGAAAATCCCCCAAGAGTGTAATTATTTGTTTGCTTATCCTGGCTGAGAAGCAGAGAAATCGTAAGACTGGTCAAAGGTCTTCAAAGAGACTGGAGAAATGGCAAAAAAATGAACTACTCTTTGTAATTATAAAAGACAGCAACTCTGTTTCTCAGACCCTTCTCCTGATTTTAAGTCAGGAGCCCAATCTTTTCAACTTTCCTTTTCATCGATAACAATTTTCATCCTGTAATATAAAAGGTTTCATGCTGTTGTTTGATGACATATCAAGTCTCCCATTTCTGCCTGCAGAAATGTACTATATATGCACCTCTCTATCTATAAAAATATTGCATCTGATGTCTACATAGATATGGCCTGGAGTGAAGAAAGTTCTCCCTAAGCAATTTGTAAACTTCAAGCTTTCTTCTTCCTTTTCAGTAGTGAATTACTCCTCTACCCATGGCCCAATACTGCATTTCAATGTTTTCTGCTGGACAGGTGGAGGTATATTGCTTTGTCTGGACTTATACTATGAACTGTTCTTTTATTAGAGAAGGTGAACTTGTAAAAATTCTTAAAGTGAATTTATTAAGAATTTTATTTTAATTTATAAGTGAAATACATGTAGTCTATCAATTTTATGAAGGACTTCTTTTCCTGAAGAGTTTTACAAAAAGATATCTAGAAAAGGGAAGTAATTATTTTACCTTTTTAAGAGAAATATCACCCTACATTTGATGCTATTGCATTTGTCATCTGCTTTCATGAATCAAGCCATTACCTCCAAGACATCTTTGGATGAACTATAAATTGACTGTACTACAGAATCACATCTCATTTAGTAGACATACAGATCTTCTTCAAGGAGTGCCACTGCAGCACACTTAGAAAAAAACTCCAGTTTGGTTTAACAGCACAGTTACATTTTATAGTATGTGACAAAGTATGTGAGAAACTCACTCTGCATTAAAAATAAAGGAAGCTTCTAATCATCAGTTGTGTGAAAACAAGAACCAAGGGAGTCCCAAAACTTAGGTACCAGCAGCTGAATAAAAAGAAACATAAGCCAAGTATTTCTGCAGCCTGATGGATGTTTTTGAATATCTGGAGTTGGCGTTGCTCACTTTATTCCACATTTAAACTGTGATACGTCCACTGTGACTATCATGTGTTGTATCTAAAGCTTACTTAGCTGCCTGGAAAAATCTTGTGTTATGCTTGGGAGTTATCAGTTATAACATACATTTCTACTTTGAG
>WEIT01039494.1:31320-47480 GCA_013389985.1 Dryoscopus gambensis | reverse complement strand
ATGATGAGTTATGAGATAAGGCACTGATGGGCCATTAACAGCAGATAGCCCAGAGGGAGGAGGCAGGGAACATTGCCACACCTGATTTTAACAGCTCATGAAGATGGTAATCAGAATACAGATAACCCAGGACAGTATATAAGTATTTTTCCTATTTTACAGTCTAAACCATACCCACACAGTTTCTAATTCTGTCTCAGTCCTGCATGTTGACCTTTACCAACACATCAGTCTGGTGCCCTGTGAATGTCTGCACATGGATACTGGCAGAGAACGGGCAATGGCCATACTGCCACATTTGGAGTTGTCCTTTGGATCACTTCCTGAAGAGACCTTGAGCAGAGAACATGGCCAGGCTTGACAAAGGTTATTGTCCTTTTCTTTCTTTTTTGTGTACAAGAGATTACGAACTCATTGTAGTGTTTATAGAAGGAACTGGCTGTATTAAACCCTTGTTAAGGAGTGTCTAGTAATACTGGCTGGATTTCTCAGGAAGACACAGACTGGATTTTCTAGAAGCTATACTTGTCCAAAATTTTAACTTTACAGTTCTGTTAAAGTAAATCTTGACTTGAGATGAATTATTTTACTTTCACCAGTACAGGACTAATCTCACTTTATTTTGGTTATCTACAAAGTACCTTTCCACACCTGGCTTGTCTCCGGTGGAATCCATATAGGGACAACAATCTCTTAGGAAACATTTCTTCTGACCTACTGTAGTGTCTGCTTTAGAGTTACAGACTCAAGAGTTTGGTTTGAAAAGAACTTTTAAAGTTCATCTAGTCCAACACCCTGCAATGAGCAGGGAAATCTTCAACAAGATCAGATTGCTCAGAGCCCTGTCCAGCCTGACCACGAATGTTTCCAGGGGTGGGGCATCTACCACCTCTCTGGGAAACTTGTTGCAGTGTTTCACCATTCTCATAGTAAAATATTTCTTCCTTATATCTAGCCTTAATCTACTCTCCTTAAGTTTAAAACCACTATCCCTTACTTAGGATTGGATATTATTGGTATTAAATAAAATCAGTCTGGCAGAGTAATGCAAATGTAACCATCAATTTTTGATCAGACAAATCCCACTGTTAAAGTTTAACAGTTGTCCTTTTACTTGATGGCAATTGCTCGTATTGCAGGGAAATCTGCACAGCATGGAAATGTACTCATCTACCCTGTATCTATAAATGCACACTTTATGGGCATTTCCTGTACACACAAAAGATTGTAAATGTCAAAGAGAACATGAACATGTTGGAGGACTAATAAGAAAACTAATTGCTGTATACAAATACTCAGATAAAGGACAAGATATGCATCTAACCCAAGGTCTGCAGAGGTTGTTTTAGCTCTTTGTGTTGCTTGGTAGTGTTTCATTGTTTCCCATAACATTTCCTGGATAAACTGGCTGCTCATGACTTGGATGGGTGCACTGTTTTCTGGGTAAAAACCTATCTGGATGGCCCAGCCCAGAGAATGGTGGTGAATGGAGTTAAATCCAGTTAGCAACTGGTCACAAGTGGTGTTCCCCAGGGCTCAGTATTGGGGATGGTCTTAAATAATATCTTTATCAACAATCTGCATGAGGGGATGAAGGGCACCCTCAGTGAATTTGCAACCAGCACCAAGCTGATCAGCTGGAGGGTAGGAATGTTCCATGGAGGAATCTGGACAGTTGATGGGCTGAGGTCAATTTTATGGGGCTGATGCCAGGTCCTGAAATTGGGTCACAATAAGCCCATAGAATCATAGAAAGGTTTGGGTTGAAAGGGGTTTTAAAGATCATCTATTTCCAACACGCCTGCCATGGGTAAGGACACCTTCCACTAACTCAGGTTGCTCAGGGCCCCATCCAGCCTTGCCTTGAATATTTCCAGGGATGAGGCACTCACAACCTCCCTGGGGAGCTTGTTCCAGTGCTTCATCACCCTTGGAGTAGAGAATTTCTTTCTAACTCCTAAACTTAACCTGCTCTATTCCAGTTTTAAACCATTGCCCCTTGTCCTGTCACTATCTCACCTATATAAAAAGTCCCTCTCCCTCCTTTTCAAACTTCCCCCTAAAGTACTGGAAGGTACAATGATATCTCCTCCCCACCCCTCCCCTCCCCTCCCCAGTGGCATTCTGGCCTGTGTCAGAAACACTGTGTTCATCAGGACCAGGGCAGTGACCACCCCCTGGGCTGGGCACTGGTGAGGCCACATCTCAAATCCTGTGTTAGTTCTGGGCCCCTCACTAAAAGAAAGGGACTGCAGTGAGTCCGGAGAAGAGCAGTGTAGCTGGTGAAGGGTCTGGAGCACAAGTCAGGTGAGGAGCAGCTGAGGGAGCTGGGGGTGTTCAGCCTGGAGAAAAGGAAGCTCAGAGGGACCTTCTTGCTCTCTGCAACTCCCGGAAAGGAGGCTGTAGCCAGGTGAAGGTTGGTCTCTTCTCCCAGGTAACAAGTGATGGGACAAGAGGAAATGGCTTCAAGTTGTGCCAGGGATGGTTTAGGTTGGATATTAGGAAAAATGGCTCACTGTTAGGGGGATCAGGCACTGGAACAGGCCACTCCAGGAAGTGGTAGAGTCACCATACCTGGAAATGTTCAAAAGACATGTAGATGTGGCACTTAGGGACATGGTTTAGTGGTGGACTTGGCAGTGAATGGGTTAAGGATTGGACTCGATGATAAATGATTCTATATCTATGTGCCCAGTGTCCTAGCCGTGGTGACTGGGTTCACCATGCTTAGTGGAAAACTGTAAAAACCTGTCCTTTAAGAAGTGCTGCAAAGTTATTTTTTGCAGGGCTAGTACTTGCTTTAGTTTTAATGCACATCTTTTTTTTCAGCACAAAGGTGAGCAGAGCCTGTACCTACTTGTAAGGCAAGAATAAAGAAAAGATGAATGTAGCAAAGCTCATAGCCTGAGATTCCTGATCATGTGTTTTTTAACCCACTATGTAATGATGAGCTTATTTACAAATCAGCTATTTATTTCACACTTGTCTCAAATTTAACTGTTGTAGACAAGGACACTGTCTATTTGATAAATTTTTAATTGCTTTTGGTCTTCTTCTCCCTAAAAAAATACCTCCAAACTCCTGCAGTTGAACATAACCTATGTAGACATGATTTCAACTTCATACATGCCAATTTGAAAACAGAAAACAGACTACTTGGAATGTAAAAAATAATTTTGTCCCTTATAAGCAAGAAATTGATTTTTCTGTATTCTAGAGAGATTGCTTTTTATTAACTTCAAACATGTTCCTTTAGTAGGGCCTCAGAAGGGGAGAAATAGCTGATGCTGATGGATTATCTGCAATGTGTTAAGTAATAAATGCAAGAAACCCAAATTCTAGAGGATGTGCCAAGAAAACAAACCAGAGAGAGTAGTTACCTTTACAGGTCTAGTTATCAGTCCACATTTTTGAGGCCTCTATACTTGGTGTCATTCACACCTAAAATGGGTCTATATCTGTCTATTTTATGTTCTGCTAATACTTTTTGCTCATTATTGCATGGGCTGTGGAGTCAGCTTTGGAACAACCTTTATGTTTTGTTTATGCTTTCTTTTCTTTAAGCTTTTTAAAATCTATATAATTTTCTGAAGATGTTTTAGATGATGTGTTAGCAAATGTCATCACTTCTGTTTTCTGGCCAAGGTGCATGGTTTGCCTCAAGGACACTGCCCCACCTTTGTCAAAAAGATCCACAATGTTTCAGCAAGGGCTACAGTCTTCATTATCCAGTAGTCACAAAACAGAAGCTGGAAGATATTTTCCAGGCTTGTGGTTTACCTGAAAACCTGCTTCTGTAGCCTGACCAAAGTTTCAGGATCTCCAGAGACCCACTCTTTATAGTCAGGAGCTAGAGACTTATGTGCAGCTACTGAATGATTGTCTACATGGGGAAACTGGCAAATGCTGGGTGGAATGAGCCTCAGCACTTGCATAATAAATAAATCAAAGCACTCCTGGTGTTCTCCATATCTTCTCCCAGGCAATTAACCTCTTCTCCCAGGCAACTAGCAACAGGATTAGAGGAAATGGCCTCAAAGCCATGATAGGGAATATTCAGGTTGGACATCAGGAAGAATTTCTTTACTGAAAGGGTTGTGAGGCATTCAAACAGCTGCCCAGGGAGGTGGTGGAGTCACCATCCCTGGAATTGTTCTAGAAATGACTGGACATGGCACTTAGTGCTATTGTTTAGTTGGCATGGTGGTGTTCAAAGGTTGGACTCGAGGATCTTGGAGGTCTTTTCCAAACATAGTGATTCTATGATTCTATGATTAAAACCTTAGGATAAAAGTTATGTGCTGTGATTTTTACCTCCCATGCCAAAGATTGGAGCTTTGCTTTTTGCCACAACAGTGGAAAATTACAGAATGGGTATTTCACCACATACGTGCTGCTTTTCTACCTTTATTGTCTGATTTTATCCTTCACTTTTCACAAATGGGAAAAACAAAATAGCAGCAAAGCAGTTGTAGAGTGCCCCAAGAGAAATGTCTCCAAATAAATTATTGCTTCAGAAACTACAGGAAATGCACTTCTTTCCAGTTACTGATATGTATCTGTAAATATGCAACGTTGTTTTGGCTTATTTAGTGACTCTACATATTTATAATATCTCTGTGACAACTTCCATCTAAATTTCAACAATCTCTAAGCATTTTAAGTGTTACCTGCAGACATTTTAACAAATCCTTCAATAATTGCTCAAACCAGTGACTATATCATGTACACACATTCCTGTGTTTAACTCCATGTTTACTCTAAGCAAAGAATCATCAAAAGCATTCTTGAAACTCTAATATCAGCTCATTGAGAGCACAGGTAAGAGGAACAGCTTCAGTTCTTCATCTAGCATCCCTAATCTATGCTTAGGAAAAGGAATATAATACATTTCTTACATTTTTAGTAATTTCTGTCTAATAATTCAATTTTGTAAATAAGTATTTTGACCATCAGTTTCAAACAACCTGGGGAAAAGCAGAATTTTTTTTATTCTGTATTTGGATTGCTTGTGAAAATAGACCTTAAGCATAAAAGTTTCAAAGCCTAAAAAATATGAAATGAATACAGCATTATTAACCCAACCACCTTATTGTAAAAAAAAGTGTTCAGAATTTTTAGTTCCCAATCAAAATAAATGTTACATCTAATCTGAGATTTGTGACTATAAATGATATTGTGAAGAATATGTCTTAAGCTTCACAAACTGAGCTGATAACCTCTATTTTCAGCAAACAAGGCAAAAAAAAAAAATGTTTTCCTTTTCTCAAAATTTATCCTCCCAAATCTGTATGCTACAATTCATGTTGGGCTTATCTTCGTACCCAAGCAGAGTTAGACCTGGGAAAGACCTTAAATACCATGAAGGACATTTATGTGCAGCGGATGAATTTCCTCTTGTATCTTTGTTCCACTGATCAGAGAGACCAATTTAAAAGGGCAAGAGGAGGCAGATACATAACATATGTGGTTTGTGTCGACATAAAATATTCAACAAGGACAGATAGGTCTGAGCTCAAATGTTCAAGTGTGACTCCAGAACGGCTGCATGGTTTGGAGAGTGTTCAGATCCCATACAGTCTTTCCTGTAACGAAATGGAAATTTCATGCAAGCTTAATGTTTTGATGACTGTGTTTTCTCTCTGTTTGAATGGAAGTCCATGGCTTCTACATAACAGGGTAGTTGAAAGAGATCTCAGATATGTCATGGATTGAAGAGATCGCAGTAAACTGACTTTTTCTCAAATGCTTCCCTGACTTCAACACAGTTTTGGGGGAAAGCTGAGATTACATCCTGGGGCAATAACAGACTTTTTTTGCTGCTTTGGCTTGCCAGCTGGTTAAGATGAGACCTGCCTTTCCATATTGAATGTTACGCATTTGTTGGGCTTACTGACAAGTAAAGAGAACATTGTGCAAGTTCAGCTGTCTCAGCAGGTTTGGAAAGGTTTTTTTACAGGTACTCTAAACTGTTCAATACCAATACCTATGTAAAAAAAGGCAAGACTTAACATGTTCTGCTATATTATTATGTCAATTGCCTACTTTCTGTGGAAAGCTGCTACCTTCTCTGCAATTCTCTAAACCATGCTGATTTTAAGGCACCTGGTTTTGTTTTTTGTGTTAACATGGCTCAAAAATAAGACTTTTACTGCTTCTATGACTGAGGACCCAGGAGAGGACAAAACACTGAACTGATCCACTGAAAGAAGAGTAAAAAGTTTTAAGTCTAGTGTAGTTCACTAGATGACCCTGTGGAAAAAGGGACTGAATAGTGGGAGGGATGATCAAAGCTGAAATAACTGGAGCAGAGAAGTTTCATCTTGCTTGAAAAAGAAAATATGTAGTGATGACTATTATTGGGGTGCTCAAAACCTTCACCAAGCAGTGAAAACGGTTTCCCTGAACTGCAGGACAGATCCCACAGTGCAGGTAGGTGAAGGCACTTCTTTTCTGAGTGCTCTCAAAGATGGGAATGTCTTGGGCCTTGTAATGTCTTCATAAGTTACAACTACAACTAAAAGTAGCAACAGCCAGTGCCTACAGGGCAGCTTACTAGTGCTTAAAATTAGGCAGTGTCCATTTCCTCAAGTCCAGCACCAATTTTGGACAAATTCATGCAGATGGTTTACTGTGAATCATAAATTAAGACTTACCTTTACTTTGGTCCTGGTTCAAAATTCATCTCCAACCCTTTTTGTGGCTTGATCTGTATGTCACCATGGAAATTGTAGTGCAGACGCACCTGAGCCCAAGTTGAACTACCTTGGCTATGCCTGCCAGAGAAAATTGTGGTTCTTAAGCAGTTAAAGCTAACCAAGGTTTTAATGCTTGTACTTGGTATCTCTGAAGGTCCCCTGCACAGCACTTTCTCCACATACCTTGTTTGGATTGCCAAGCTTTCCTCTTCAGTGACCTGAGGAGCTCCCCACTGCTTCCAGTTTGTCATCTCCATCATCTCCACTTCTTTATGGTGCACCTAAAACAGGTAGGAGTAAATCCTAGTGGCCAAGGGGAATGAAAACACATTTTAATTATTCCAAACTATGGAGTTATGATGGGCAACTTGGAAGGAAGAGGCAAAAGTTCCACTGAGAGACAGTGTCTATAGTAAGATATTATTATCTAGTTATTTTAAGGTAATGGAGAGTCCACATTATATTAAATCAGATAAATATCACTTCCATCTGGTCTGACAAAATATGTCATTTTCTTTCCCCATGGCATCAGCCACAGGTTGCAACACCACTGCTTGGAAACTGAAATAGCACAGGTATAAAGGGAAAAGTTTCTCTAAAAAGATTTTCAGGGTGTGATCCTTAGAATGCATGGGCAGTCATCTCTGTGGATCATTATTTCTGTAAAACCCCAAATCACCGGGTTTTCTACTCATGCAGGAAACTGATGAGGGTTTACAGCATGGTATAAAATTGAAACAAAATTCAAATTTTAACACAGACAAGTGCAACAGAAGCAGAACAACACAAAATATTTCCCTCCTGAAAACTCTTACCAGGTGAGACACTGCCTTTGCAAAAATATCTTCATGAACTCTACCCAGGTAGACCTCACAGATCAATTAAAATTTTTAAAAAATCACTTCATATAACTGTTCTGCTGTGGTGTAGTTTATTGCCTTTTTGAGGGCAGGGACATGAGGAACTTGCTTGACTCTTTTACTCTGACCATAAAATCAGATATTAGCAAGCACAGACTATGAGTGTGTTTCTGTTTTCACACCACAAAGGTTTGAGAGTGAGTCATAGTTAATATTAGATGACTGTTCTTCCAAGTGGTAAATTGACAGTAACCAGGCTAACTGTGAGTCTGTTAAAGTGGTTGTTGCTGCGGCTGTGGCAGGCAGGATTTTATTAAAAGATTTCTAAAACCTATATTAATTTTGCAAAGTACTATAAAAGAGGGATTGAAAACCAATAATTTCCTTAGCTTTTCATTGAAATTATCATTAAAATGCAGAGGATCAATAACCCCCTGCCTTCAGGCTAAAGAGTCTGGATTTTTGTCTGCCTGCATTTTCTTTAAATCTGAACGTAATTCATCTTCTTGAATTTCTATTTGATTTGATTAGTTACAGGGTTGCGGGTTGTGGTTTTTTGGTTTTTTTTTGTTCTTGTTGATTCTGTTTTAGTAAACCGCTGTACAATTTCTATAAGTGTGCTTGAGAGAGTCTGGGGACCAAATTCAGACTCTGTGTAAGTGAACACTTTGCTCTGGGTCTGACCCTTGACTGGGCAGCAGCACCACGTATCTCTGCCAGGCACTGAAGTATGTTCATATTGTACATAACTACTTGGAGATGTTTCTTCTCAAACTGTCTAGGGCACTCAAATGCAGAGACCAATGTCCCCAGTGCATCGGCATCATTGACTAGAACTTCAATTTAGATATTAAATATTTCCTATAAATTACTCTTAATATTTAGGATGTCAGTAATTGCTATAGTACTTAAATTATTAATAATATTATATTCTTAATATTTAGGATCTCAGAATTTGTTGTAAGTGTCCTCCTGACTGGAGAGAGACGAAGCCATTCTGGAGGCAGAAGGGTCTGTGTTGGTGAAGGGTGTTTGTAACAGCATTTCCTGAGAACATGCCTGGTTCCTGCTCATCTTGTTCAGGCATGAGCTTCTTACGGTATAAGTGCTGATAGAAATCTTGCTTGTTTTGGCTGGAAATACCATCGTCTGGGATCATAAATGTAATGAGTAATTTTATAATTTGAAAATATCATGTTGAGTCAGTAACTTCTTATAACAGAGAGTTAAGAGATGTTAGTACAGCATGGTTTAGACTCATCTAACAAAGATAATTTCTAGGGTGAGGGTCAAGAGTTAAAATATATGTATTATGCTGCTATTGTTCCTGGGCCATGCCACATACACTGTGTCCTTGGAAATATTCAGGTGATTGCCCTAAAATTATACACATTTTAAAAGGGGGTATCAGCTTGGTGACTTTCAGAAAATAGCTGTTTTTTCTGCAGTTTCCCACGTAGTGAATAAAGGTTGCCTTTTTCCACCTCTCTGTATGTAAAACTACTTTAGGAGGTGCTCACATACCATTGTGGTAGAAACTGTGGGATTACAAAAATTTGAATTTCAGAAGACACCCTGGTTTATCAGTTGCATGCATGCACAGATTCACCCAGATAGATTATTTTGGCTTCTGATGTGCCTGCAAACACTGTCATGGTAAATCCTGAATTTCTTTTGCTACTCTGCTTAAGTTATGGAGAAAAACTTTTAAATATAAATTGTTTCTTACACTTTATGCTACTCATTTCATTTTACATTCTGCTTAAAAGAATCCAGAGAAAAAGTTGGTCAAGCATCAATGACAAAACCTACTCTATCAGGAGGACTTTAGAGCCTCTGCATACACTCTGTCATTCTATGGATAATATAACATGATCAGGTATTGGAATAGGTTGCCCAGGGAGGTGGTAGAGGGATCATCCCTGGAGGTGTTTAAAAGGTGTCTGGATCTGGTGCTGGGTGATGGTTTAGTGGTTTAGGGGTTACAGTGGCAGTGCTGAGTGAATGGTTGGACTGGACAGTCTGGTAGGTCTCTTCCAACTTTGATGAATGTATGATTCCGTGAAGATTAACTTATTTTCACAGGGCAATTGAACATGAATCTTAATTAATGTGAAAAGTTTTATCTGCAACTTTCATTTTTTATTTCCTTAAGGTTTGCTTTCATTTTTTTTTAATAACATAGTGTGGCCTATAGGGGAATTAAATGTCTGTTGAAGCTGATCAAGAATTCAGATCCCAATCTGGCAAAGATGAAAAATTGGTGTATTGAATGTAGAGCAAAACCCAGGCAAACATCCTTTTTTAATGTCTTCCATAGGTTAGTTTTAGTCTAATGCGGCTATGTAGAAATTGAGAAGAAGCTTAAGCTGCCTGGAGCTGGTGGCCTGGGTCCTGCCTCCTGTGTTCTGGTAAGGTCTGGTCTTCTGATACCAAGCAGAGAGGCAGCATTTTCCTATTTTGCCAGGAAACACATGTGCAGTGCTTGGATTATTAACATGTGTTATAATCACAGAAATTTTAAATCAGTTTGAAACAGAGATTAGCCAGACACTGCCAGAAACTGACTCCGTGTTGAAGAGCTTTTATTTCTTCTGTAACCTCACAGTTTATCCACATCAACTCCTGGATTCCCATGAACAACACCCTTGGCATCCTTCTATGGTGCATTCCCATTAACAGAGCTCAGAGTGTAGTCTGAAAAAATATAGAGTACTAATGAAATTATTTGATCTTGTTTGACCAGTAAATACTATTATTTCTTATTCCAATGATACTGTCCAACTACTGTGAAAAAGTACAGTTGATTTTTTTTACAAGATTATAATTTTGGATTACCTTAGAAATTGTTCACAGCTCAAAATTTGTTGCAAATTTATTGTTTACTCATTATTTCTTCTTAATATATGGGAAATAAATATTTTACCAAAAAAGTTAAGCCATGAAATAGAAAATGGCTTTCCTTCTTGATACATTTTCCTAATTTACCTTAGATAGAATATTTTTATTCTGATTTAGAAAAAATATTTTATTGAATATGGACAGTGTTTCATCTAGATCAAAATCCTGTGACACCAAGTAATCAGTAGTGGCAATTGTAAATGAAGAAACATTATCTTGTGGTAAAGCTGCTCTTCAGCCCAGCAATAATTTAGTTTGGGGAGAAAAGTCTTTGCCAGGCTTGGAGCTTTAACAACTTCATCTGAAGGTGCTGGAAATATTTTCAATGAATTAAAAGATGGTTTTACTAAGCCACTTAATTTAAGCCCTAAAGCAGAAGGTTTGTTAAGCCTTGTAATGATTATTATGGTTATCAAAACTGCATGTACTGGTCCCAATAAATAAATGCTTTATCTTTGCCTGGATCTCTTACATAAAAAATGTGTCTGAACATTTGTAGATTTTCATTAGCCTGGGGGAAAAAAAAGTAACCTTCTCAAGGAAGTTTATGCGTAGATATTCTCTTGGTTCTGCTAAAGCAAGTGTAAAAGTTTAACAAATGAACATGTGCCTAGGACTTGCCATGCTCCCAGGGCTTATACACGTAACCCAATTACTTTCTGAAAAGGGCTATCTAAAATAATGAAACTCGTCTAGGAGGACCCTTATGATACTCACAAGTGACTAGATAAAGAGAACCACTTTTTAAATATTAACTGTTGCATTACAGCCCAACCACCGCAGTTGGTAATTTGCTTACTTTTTCTATGCATGTGCAACACTGAATCCTCCTCTGAATCTGTGATAACAGAAACTGTGTCAGCACTTCTCTGATAACAGCCTGTGCATGGAAACTCCATTTGGAAAGGGGAAACTGCACAACATGGCTCTTTAGTCAAAGCAAGTAAATGTGTCCAAGAGTAATTCAATTCCTAATGAAAACCTTTTTAGGTACAAAGGCCTGGCTTGGCTGTCCCTTTGGCTGCAGCTCTCAGTGCATAGAGGTGTCTCCAATTCAATTGTTGGCACAGGACTTACTAATAATGGTTGGAGACTTTTGTATTTGGAAGATGAATAGTATCTCAAAGCTGAGTCTCAGCACTGACGAGCACCAGGACTTGACAGACAGTGATTTTAATGAGCACATTTGTAAGGGATTTGAAGTGCTCTGCCTGTGCAATGCACTAAATTGCAGATAAGAATATTCCTACTTTTCCTGGCCAAATGCAGAGGACCGTCTTGATTTCAGAAATGCATACTTACTGCTTTTTCTGCCTCGCTGCAGTCTTCACCTGGAGAGGGACTAAAGCTGTATGATGGCTAGTTTGGAGGAACCTGATTTTTAGATGCTTTTCCCTCTGGCTCCCCAAGCCTGGGGGAGGCCCACAGAGATGACTCATTTGGGGTCTCGTGGAATGATGTGGTGCAGAGCAGCACAGACCTGATGCTCTCAGGTCAGCCAAAGGCAGTAGCTAACATAGCACCAACTGAGAAGGGAATTTCTTAACAGTTTGGCTGTTTGCACCTAAAGTCTACCTGGCTTCTGCTTTAGACACCTATGTCTCACTTCAGACCTTCTTCTAAATTTCTTTTATGTTTAGAAGCAAAATGAAATGGCTAAGTAAAACCCATGTTGTTGGCTCAGGTATCAATTTCTTTAAACATTGGGTTACATCGTGTCTGCCCCTAAAGAAATCTGATTTGTACTCTGGTATTTTTCAGTCTGCCATAGGCATTAGAAGTAAAAGGCAGCCTAAACCTCAGAATGTAACCTGGAACCTTTTAGAAAAGGAAATTTGGATTTATTCCACTGGAATTAGGACAAAACCAGATATTGAGATCAGTTGGACTGCAAAACCAGCCAAAGTTAGGGTGTGTTGAAAACAGTAGTTTGGGTTCAGACAAGTTTCTTATCATGAATTATTCATGGAACTGGACTATTTAAGAAGATTCTGATTCTTTTCTGTAAGACTTGTAACTTTAGGGATGAAGTTACAGAGACTTTCAGTGCTTACAAGTTCTCACTATCCCTCAGACAAGGTTTTTTCTTTTCTTTTAAAGCTTAAGTTCATTAAGTTTTTTGAGAATCTGGTGGCTTTTAATGCTGTATAAATGGAAGCTGATGTATTTGGTAATGGTCTTTTACAGCAAGGTAAAATACACGGGACATGAAGCAAAAAATTGATAAGTTCTGATTTTTAACTATATCCTAAAAATGTATGAACTCTCTGGGCTGGGCTAAAACCAAACTGGAAACCCAGGGTAGGATCTGGCCTTAATATAGATGATTTTAGGTACCAAAGTTTGGCGTGTGTCCTCATCTGGAGACTGGCAGGCCATTCCCCCTCTGCTGGCTATAAAGGGCACACAGGCACTAACTTCAGACCTAACGTTCAGATATCTGAGAGAAGCAGGTTAATTTACAGCAATAGACCTTGAAACATTTCACACAGTGTCTTTATGACTTCCCAATTATGTTTTTTCCACAAACAAAGCAAAGTATATAGAAATATGCATGGAAGAAAACACGTTCTGTCTAAAGGCATGTTATCTGTAACAGGCAATGCCAACTCTACAAAAGAACATTTGCAGATTAATGTGTTAATGATAAAAACCTTGACTGGGGATTTGTATTCCTGGCATCATAGGTAGGAAGCCTCATGTGAGTGGTGACCAGGCAGTGGAAACTTCATTCTGAAGGAGGGGAAGAAGAACAAAATTGTGGTTTTGTTTTGGTTTATGTTTATGTTTGGTTGTTTGAGTGATTGATTTTTATCAGGGTTTAAAAAAAAATAACAAAAAGAAGAACTGAACTTGCATAAAAGACTTCTGTAATGTCTTATATTGACTCTGAGTGTTTACAAAATTTTGTCCTATATTTGAGAGAGACTTGTGCTGAAAGTGGTACATGATCCTCATGCATATAAACTCTATTTCCAGTCTCTTTCTAAGTGAATAGCCTGCTTTGTGAAAAGCGGTTCATCGGTGGTTAACTTTCTTATTTTCTTTGAAAAAGAGCAGATCTGCCAAATTAAACTGAGACCTGCTGAGATAATCACGTTGAACTGGAAGGGGACTGTACCCTTAAAACCCCTCCTGGAGCTAAAGGAACAGCTCTTGAGTGAAGTGGTGGCTGGCAACCAAAGTGGGGGAGCCCTTAGGAGACCAGGAGCGCCATTAACTGTGGAGCAATTGCATGATGCTTAGATGGCCTGAAACTCACTCCTGCAGCACGCAGCACACGTGCACAACGTTCCCTCATAACCTGCTGTGCTGTGGGCTGCTCACACAAGCACAACATCACATCACGCTGGGGCTATCTGCAATCCACGAGCAGATCCAATCACTAATTTTAAGACTGCTCATTCACTCTGTTTCATCATCAAGCATTGTTTCTGCACTGCCTCGTGGACGGAGTTTTCACTTCTTTCTGTTTAAACCTCCAGCTCTAGTACCTGCATTTAAGGATTATTTCATGCAGGAAAATGTATTAGGTTTCTGTGTGAGCTGTTGGGAATTGGCTTTATTTGAAGCTGTGAGAGGAATATGGTTGTGGAAGCTGTCTGCAATGATTCCCTTGTGGTGTTGAAGGGGTGATAAGAACAGATAAAAGTGGTCCAGAAACAATGAAAAATAAACTGGGACGTGCCTTCAGAACTGGAGAGTAAACAGCTGCTCATTTGACTCACTGTGCTTGTATTTTTGTATCCTTTTCCTGTGCAGAAGGAAAACAAGTTAACAGTGTAGGTCTCCTGCAACCTCTCAAAATGATCTGGAATCCTGGACCTTTCCACATGCTCCAGGTGAATTATCTTCCACAGGGAATGATGTGGGGATAAAATGGCCTCCTCTTCTCCTTCAAAGAATTGTTCCTTCAAGGGAACAATTGTGATAGCTGAAATGCGCTCCCTCAGCTGACAGAAATATTGCATGAGATGTGAAAAAAGGAGACATATAACCAAACTCAAAACTGACCAGAATGTGTGTGTATTTGTGTTCTGTTCTTCAGATGTTCCTCTGGAAAAATCATGCAGGGCTCTTGCAAAACCAACAGGATTGATGGTTTAAATCAATATTCTCTCCATTCCTGACATTGCACAAATGCCCAAGGGAGGAGGCGAGTCCTGGCCGCCTCTCTGGCACAGTCACCCTTGGTCTGGCAGGACCTCTCCATCCATGAGGGCTCTGAAGGACAGCCCACACCGCCTCACCTCCTGAGGGCTTTTCTCCTGTGGTGCCCTCAGGGCATCCCCAGGGCAGCTGCAGCACAGAAGCCACTGGTGCACTCCATTTTAATCTCTACAATGGGCAAATTCTCGTGAAGGTTTGTGCTTGGCAGGATGTCACTCGACACCACCATTTCAGCACATGGTTCTGCTGCTGTTTCTTTACAGCACATGTGGAAAGTGTCTGCACTTGGATCTTTGCTGTTTCTCTGTACCCTCCCATTTGATCATAGTGATCATTATTTTGTACTTGCTGAGATTTTCAATTTTTGTCACTAATTGCAGTGGTATAGTGATATAATTGTTTGCCAGATCTCTTTTGTTTCAACTCAAATTTATATTCATTTAACCACAGCCTCTCTCAATTTCTTTTCAGCAAATTCCCTTTGTTTAGAGTTGGGCCCAAACTATTTTTTTGTGGAAAGCATTGAAAGAGATGGTCCTGGCTGCCTCCTTTTGACAAAAGATAATTGAAAAATAGAAGATTTCTTACTTTATTGAAAGGTATTGAACATTTTGTAAGAACTCCTTTTGATTTTGATTAACATTAAAGAGTCAATTTTTGTTCAACTTCATTCATATCCAGTCATTGCTATTGTTTGTATGAGACACCCACTTGCTTGCAGAGCTCCAAAAGTGGTCATTGTGAGGAAAAGCATTTTTGAAACATATATTAACTTAATTCTTTTAGTTACAAGAGAATGTGTAAAACATATTGGAGTTTTCAATTGTTTTTTCTTCCTTTTTCATCTCCCAGTTTTTCCTTTTTGGGAAAATAAAGGTATTTTTAATTTTTTCAATTTTCTCAATTTTTTTATACTAGAAGAAAACTTAAGGAGGGTTAGGAATTTTTACTTCATACAGAAAGATTTTTCTTTACAAATCAAATTCTAATTTGACTTCAGCACCTGTAGAAACCTTGACCAAATTCCTATATAAAGTGTTTGGATCAGATTTTAAGATTTCCCCCAAGAATATATCTTTAATACATCAATACTCAGGTTTCAAGAAGCATAATATCACTTTGCCTACCTTACTTCAAACCAGAAAGTTGTGAGCAGACACATGGAAAATATTACTTCCAAAATGACATAGAAATGGAAAAACTTATCATTCTGTACTTTGAGAACTTCTTTTTACGTCTTTAGTGGACAACAAACTTTGTTTCCATTACCATTAATTTATATGTATGTGAGGAAGAAACATAAATGTTCTAAAACAAACTAGCAGAATAAAAGGGGAGATTTGAACAATAGCTAAAAAGACATTTGAAACCATATGTCTTGGTTTAGAAGACAGGTAACTGCCCGGGGAAACCAGAGCCTCCCCTGGAATAGAGAATGTAAACCCCCACCTCCAAATTGCTATAATTTTGAAATTATGGGGCTTTCAAGCAAAGATGTAGGGATAGGAATACCAGTTCTTTACTAAGAATA
>WEIT01039494.1:12974-31028 GCA_013389985.1 Dryoscopus gambensis | reverse complement strand
TATCTTCCAACTGGTTTCAACAGATGAAAATAGAATAAAATTTTTGGTTACATATTGCAACCCAAGACACCATATAAAACAAATCCGTTTTTTATCTACTGTAATGGTTCTCTCTCATTTCTGCCATACACCATTGGCTATGATCATCCCTTACCACCCTGTGTCCTTTTTGGATTGTGAGGTATGTAGAACTGGAGCCCGTGTTTAAAATTTTGCAGGCTGACATGGATATCAGTAATTCTGTATAAATATGGCCAGATGATTGTGGCTGTCTCTATGTTCACAGTTGTTTTGGGTGATAGTCTCTGGCTTCTCTGTCTACCATGTGACTTTAGAAACAGCATCCAACAAATACCAACAGCTGAGGAAAACATTTCTCATTCACCTGTCAGGGCTGACCTTGCCAGCTGAACAAATCCAATTCCACCCAGCAGAGACATTTGTATGCCCAGAGCAGTTATGAAAATATTATTGAATAAGAAAGTATCCTTATAAATGGTAATATCTATGTATGTATAGGAGCAATTCCTTCAAGTAAAAATGCAAAATGGGCAATTTCAGGTCACGAAGGAGAAAGCCAGTAGTTCTAAATACATGAAACTGAACTATGAGTCCTGGGAATGTGACCTAATAAACGAATGATAAACCAGACAGACAGATAAGGAGGGCTTTTTTCTCAGAGCCCTGCATCTCACACAACTTAATCTTTGTAAGGGAGGGAAGTGTTGCAAATTCTGCCTAATATTTTTCTGAAACTCATGTCCTCTGCAAAAAACCCTAGTAACCATGCTGAAATGATTAGAGTGATTGTACCATGAAATGGCTTGGATTTGCTCATCTGGCTTCAAGTTCAGAGGAATGACCAACAAGCTGACTTATGTTCTTAACAGTGTAGACCCAGAAGGGTTCAAGCAGATGTTGCAGGCTTACTCCGGGCAAGTACATGAAGTTTTGTGGTTTCTCTTAAGTGTTTGCTAATATCTACCACATTGCAAAGTCAAATGTCCTTTCTCAACAGAGCTGACTATTCATAATACAATACAGATGATTTAATCTGTGGTTAGGACTTTCCATTTCTACTAGAGCTGTGTAAATTTTGAACAGCTCAAACTTACATTATACTGACATACAAACCAAAAAAAAAAGAAAAAAAGGTCAAAAATCCCTGTCAGTCCCAAACTCTGAAACCACGCCAGTTCTCATGTCTGCAGTTGGGTTATGTAGTGATGCTATGACCCTGTGCATGTCCACGTGCTACTGTGACATTGCTCTTTCAAGGCCGTAACTGAATGAAATGGGAGATTTTTAATGGAAAATTTTGACATAATTAGAAGTAAGCACATTTTCAGAACTAGAGGCACCAGGATCTCAAATGTACTTGATTCTGTTGTTTGCATCAAATGTTCATCCACTCTCCTCTCTTATTTGTGACTCACACACACAAAAAAATGGTAACTTTTCATATTGAAAATATTATTTGCAATTAATTATCAGGTAAGTAGTTTTAATATGATCATTCTTTCAAAGTTGATTTAAATTCTCTTTGCAGTTCTGACCACGTTGTAATCCTGAAGAGATTTGTGTTGTTTTGTTTTATTTTGGTTTGTTCCCAGCAAAGGGGTTTATTCAAAAAACATGAAGTTCCTGAAGAACTCGAAGGAATCTCTTTTGACATTAGTGAGTGGTTTTGGACAAAAGCTTTGTGTGATAAAAGATTTAGAAAATCCTAAACAATTTGTTTTGACATCTTTAAACAAAGACATTTATTTGATTTTGCTTGAAAAACTGTTTTTGATAATAAATGAAGACAGAAGACTGAAAGATTTGAGTTGCACAAAGAATACATTTTGTGTCTAAAGAAATACGTCTGCTGACAAAAAATGTATTCTGAGTTTCTGTTAGTTTAGCAAATAAACAATAGGTTTGGGTTGACTGAAGATTATTTTCTTTTTATTTTTTTTCAGTTTGGACAGAGCATCAAAAAAAAATCATTAATTTCATGCTCCTGAGTAATTCCCAGAATGAGGCAGAACAAAACAAAGTTTATATCTTGGTTGAAACACTGGCCACTTTGAAATCAATGGCAGAATTCCCATTAATTTCATTGGGCTCAGGCTTTTACCTTCATCTTTAACTTACATCTCAGTTTTCCTTCATTAGAGATTGCAGAAGTGAAGGAGACTTTCGGTTCAAATCACTGCTGGTGAATCTGTCCCAAGAGAAACATGCAATACACACTTCTCATTTCTGTTCTAAAAGAGCACTGGAAAAAGCACATTTCACCAACTTTTATAATGTATATGGGCATTTTCAAATGTATCCTACTGTCTTTGTCTATAGTAAACCCTGTTTAAGACGTTAATAATTTTTGACAAGCACTTCCCTTGTGTCTGGATTTTGAAAGGAAAACCTAGAGCATAAAATGGCCTTGTTCTAGTCATGCAGTGGATTGAAACCAGCAGAAGCTGATAATAAACAGCTTTTCTCAAATGTAATTTCAGCTTGCTTTCCCATGGATTTCTACTTTGCCTTCTGCTGCAAGCTGGCAGCACTATTTGAAAAGACAGAACAAAAATCAAACACAGAAATCTCCCTTAAATACTAATTTTTTTTAATAATCTGTACGTTATCTCTGACATCCAAAAGCATGGGAAAAAATTGTCTTTATAAAAGCCTTTAGAGAGCTTTCTTTAGAGCATGGAGCAAAGCAGAGGGCCCCCAAAGTGAGAGTTTGCACCCTGGAGGGTCAGAGCAGCTATTTCCTGTTCCAGGGCAGCCCCACATCTAGTTCCTTCTGTTTATTGAGTCAATGGCAAGTCATAGGAAAAATACACTTTTCACCCCTGGATGAGAATAAAGTAGTATTAATTGGATCATGATTTTATTTTTGTGCAGCTTTAAGGCTGTGGCCTATCTGAAAGTTTTTGAAAATTCAGCTATTTTTATGACAAAGCTGGGGATGCAATGACTTTTGTAGGTCTAGCAAATCATAATATACATCAGGCCATGGTAGCTGAGCATGTGCAGCTTGTTACTGAAACTTGACTCTGTACCTGAGCCCTGTGTGCCTAAAAATGTTAGTGTCGTGTGTCTTCCCATCTTACAGAATACAACCTTGTGAGAAAGCAAAAGTTGATGTAGTCAAGGAGATGTAGTGGGATTCATTTCCTCCTAACCTAAACACCTACAGATGGCATGGCATCCTGTCCTTGTCTGCAGTGACATTGTTCTTCAGTGTCCGAGATCTTCAGGGACGGTCATGAAAGCTGAGACTCCTTTCACTCATCTGGACACCTACTTCTGGGTACCCTCTGAATTTGGGGAAGATTTTTCTGTTTCATTTTGTCTGCTGGCATTCTCAAAGATCAAATTTAAATTAGAAGTAGGTATTTATTTCATTTTGAACATGTTACCTGTATAACTGTGGTTTTCACCAATTTTCTACTGCTGTCATAGTTATATTATTCAGGTCTTCCCTGTACTGAGCTCAGTTTTCATTTGCTCATGGTAACATGTGTTTATGTTATCTCTTGCTGCTTGTGATTGGAGATTCCCCTGGGAGGCAAAACTGATAACAGCTTTCACCTTAAACCAAATTAGGAACATAAGTTTCTAACACAGTGTTAAAAAAAAAACGTGAAGAGGAAGTGAAATTCTAACTTCACATGGAATGACAAAGATACTGAATTTGTGAAAACACAAGGATCATGTTCAGGCATCAATTTATAAATGCTAAGGCATAAGACAACCTGTAATGAGAGAGAAAATGGTTACAGGACTGAGCAGAACATTTCTTTAATGTGGCAAAATAAAGTAAGAATTTTAGCTTTGTGAGGAGTCACTTGTAATTATATACGTACATCCTCTACCACATGTTTCCTCCTCCCTTATGACTGGACCAGCCTATCTTTTCTTCCTATTTTCTGCTGTAACAGCAGCCAGGCTTTTCCTTTCACTTGCTCTGTCAGCTGCAGTCCCACCCTCATCCCGGCACCGAGAGCACACAGTGATTACACACATCTATTGCAAATGATATTTTTCCCTTCTGCCTCCCAGCTACAAATTCCCATCATGGTATACCCTTTTTAAAATCTCTTCTTTATTGAGTTTCATCAGCATAAGGCCATTGTTAATACATCTGTTTGAAATAAAAAATAATTTCCCTGTGTCTGCTACCCCCTCTCTACTACAGAGCCTCACCCGATCCCAGGTTCCAGCCGTGATTAAGCAGCACACATGTTTCAAATAAAAGCTATCTTCTCTTCACACACCCCGCTCCCTCTCCCAGCTGTAGATTTCCCTACTGCATTATCCTCATTTGTAACTTTTCTGCCTTGTTTTCAGTCATGCTCTCTCATCAATGTTTTCCCTGTTGTTTAGATTTTCTTATGGATGTGTTTAGCACGTTTCTTTCAAAGAAGAGGTTCTAAAAAAGTTGTATCACTATTACAGTCTTCATTTTAGATGAGGAAACTCAAGTCTGCAGAGTTGGAGTAATTTGCTTCTTGCTCCAGAGTGGGTACAGAAAGCTTGAGAATGGCATCTAGGATTCTCTACTGGTGTAAACTGGAGCTGGTAGTCTAAATCTTTGGGCTAATGGGCATATGACCTTGTACTGGATTGCTCTCTTTCCCTTTTACTCTTTCTGGAGACAGGTGTCTTTGGGAAATATTACTTGCCTGTGTTTTATATATAAGATTTATTATGGGTTATGGAAGCAGTGGTGTTCAGACCTATAGGCACATCCTTTCAGCTGTTGTTCCATGGCCAGAGATAGTCTTAAATTTGTGGAAGATCAGGGCATGGGCCCATCCTTGCTCCCATCTGCACAGCAGATGGCTTGTGCATGTCCCTAGTTTAACCCAATGGGGCTCTGGGTTATTACCCTGGCTGCTCATGCCTCCTACTGCAATTATTCACACCCAAACTATGTTCCAGTCTATGATGCAAAAACTCTCAGCACTGAAATACTTTCCCCTTCCTTTGCCTACACTGCTATGAACACAAGCAGAACATGATGGTGCAGACAGTCCTTACACTTGCCGTGTCGATATTGTATCCCAAAACTGGTATTGTCAACCCCTAGCTACTTAAAAATTATGAGTTTGTGCTCCAAAGCATTGTCAACACAAAAGAACTAATTAGCAAGCAGTTGTGCTTGTTTGTCTGGCTTCTTGCCTTGAGCCAAGATTTTCAGCTTTCCTCTGTGACTGTAGTATCTAGATATGTAAATATTCTTTTATTCTTTTTGTAAATGAATGCTGGAATTCCAGTTTAATCTCCTGTTTTGGGAGGGTGGTGCTTTAGGAAGGAATCACACCCTTTGCTGTGGGTCTCACTAAATACTTAAAAATGTGGGGAATATGTTGCTGGAGTTGCTTCCAAAGGAAAATTTGTGTATATGCCAGATAACATTCCACTAAAGGTAAAAGTTTCTGGTCATCTCTGTCACCTGTTAAATGTCATTACCTAAATGATGGCAAAAACAGTGAAGGAAACCATTCAGAGCATTGTGCAATTTTCTTTCTAAAATACTGTTTTGTATAAAAATATCTACAGGATTGACAAGTGGTTCATGTCTTAAATAATTTCTCTACTGTTAAATAAGTTTATTTAATTTAAAAATAATTTTCCACAGAAGAAGAAAGGACTGTGGAGATCACAGTTATCTTGAAGTAGATAGCTAGAACCACAGTATCAGAAACAATTTTTCTGACAAAATTGGTAGAAATGTCTGTGGTTTTCCTGATTTTACTTTCTTTTATTATGACCTACATGGCTGACAAACTCACTAGCACTGAAATATTTAAATATTAAAGAGTTGAATCTAGAGATAATTGATCTGATATCCCCCCAAAAATCTAAGAGCAACTAGAAAACCTGTCCAAAAAATCACAATAGTACTTCTGCAAAATGCTTTTTTGGTCCTTTGCAAAAGTGTTTTACAATGATGAAATCATAGAACAAAACTGAGGGAATGCTTGAATGAGGATATGTAAGTTTCTGGTTTGCCCAAACCAAAAGGGCACCAAAAGGAGTTACATTCAATATTGAAGCCTGTGTATGTTTTCATAGAAAGCTTCTGTATCTAACATTTGATTTCTGTAAACATGATAAACCACAAAGAAAAAGAATATCGAGGGAGGTTTTGGATGCAACAAAATCCCTTACTTGGAGAAGTTAAAACTAGATAATTGGTCAGATTTCATATAAAGCTGCAATCTCCAGCCTATGACGTACTAGCCATTCTTTTCCTGTAGGACCATACTGACATTTCATGTTCACCAAAGGAGTAGAAATGTCAAAGCAAGGCTGGCAGGGAGAGTAAGGCAAGCTGCATCTCAGCCCAGACCTCTCCAACCCCCTGGACTGAGAGCCAGAGTCAGTCCCAGGCAGCAGTGATAAATGTCTGGCACCATTAGCACGTGTGGACTGGTGTAGATCGCTGGCCTAGAGAAACTGAAACAGATGTTGTGTTTGTGGATTGACTTGTAAAACAGCAACAACAAATGAAACCTTAAACAAACCAACTAACCAACCAAAAAACAACAGAGCAGCAGGAGGTTCCATCCCTCTTCAAAAGAAAAAGAAAAAAAGAGAGAGAAGCTGCTGTTGGGAAAATAGAATTTTACTTCCACACATCATCCTGATGATGATGATGATGATGATGATGATTTATCTTATATGTGGGACCTAACTTAAACATTCTTGGGCTGGGTTTGTCCCTGTGGCCTCAGCCAAACTGGATACTGATAAACTGAATTCGTCTGAAGCACCAGACCTTGATTACCTCTCTTATTTCTTCACGTTCTCCTGTTCAATTGACCTAAAACGCCAAAGGTGTCTCCAAGGGAATGTAACGATGTAAGAGAGACCAAACTAAAACCTTAGATTTTTATTTTATTGTTGTTGTTACTTCTCTTAAAAGCTGTTAGACAAAAACAAATGATAGCTGATTTCCACACTGCTGAGTAGTTACAACAGACAATCCACTCCTGGATAATTTGTAATTTTCTGAGTGTTGGCCAAGATGGCCAGTTTAGTCTTAGGTGTAAAATAAGAAATAAGGCAAAGTTATTAATGATTTTTCCCTTTGCTGCTGTAAAGCAGGGAAAACTGTAATTTTCCTGTCCTGCCTTCCTTTCTGCAGATTCTCAGAGTTCTTTGTGGACACAATGGAGGCTGTGAGTTTGAAGGAAAATGTGGCTTGAAATACTGCACTTCCATGTAAAATGCATATTCCTCTGCATGTGCATTTCCTCAACTCTGCTTATGAAATCAGTACTCATGAGTTAACTCCTCAGAGGTCTCTTTATAACACTATAGAAAAGAAAATTGTGGGTTTGGCTCATTTGTTCAAATAATTGTTAAGTGAGTTGCAGATGCAAGGCCAAATACTTTTCTGATTTGGGGCTCTGCAAGGACAGAAAGTTTCTTGGGATTGGATCAAAAGACAAGAAAGCAAAGCAAGAGTTGCAAAAGTTAGAATTTGTCTTTAACCATCTTTTATTTTTCACTGCTGGAAGCAGTACATCAGCAGTTATCAGGGATAACACAAGCATATGCTCTGACTTCCAAACCCCAGTGGAATTTTCAGGCCTGACGGTAGAAGTGCTGTATCTCAAATAACCATTCATATCATCCCCTTGTTAGTTCTGCAGCAGAGTTGTGAAAAGTCACTATGTGCAGACAAACACGTGTGTGCGTCATGTAGGATGTGTGCTGCAGGCTCTGCATGCTCAGCTGCATTTGGCAGCTATCAACCATAACAGCTTCCTCTTCACAAGTCCGGTGACAGCCTTTTCTTTTGTACTCCCACCATAACTGTCAATGTATTAAAGTTATCTATGCCTTCAAACTTCAAGGCATGAGTATTTTCATACTGACGCCCTGTATTTATCTCCTCTCCAGCTAGTCCACATACATGCAACTGGTTTCATGGCTGGATTATTCTGTTCCTCCAGTGAAGTGGAAATATTTTACAGATTTTTTCTCACAGTTGAGCTGTTCATGTGTGTCCTACAAAATGTGTGCTCTCTGTCTGGATCTGCTGATAACTAGCAAGGGCTGAAGTGCTATTGAAGCCTTTCTGCACCTAGAATGACCCTACCAACCTATTTTCTTTGAACTAATACTGTGCTGCCATTTTTCTTAAAATTGGCCAGTCATTTGAAAATTATCCATGGGGACAGACACACACAGAGTATGATCAGACAAGACTTGTTCTCTTGGAAGACTGGACACAAATGACACCTCAGGATGCTACACATACATCCTTTTTCCTGCATGGGATCAGCTATCCTACACCCTGAGCCACGACCATTCATGTTATGCGCACACAGCAGTTAGGAACACAACCACGTGGAGGGAACATTTTATGCAATATAACGTGGGATTTCCCCAATACTGTTTGGTGTTGTTGCTGTTTGTCTGTGCAATAGATCCATTCTACCAGTTTCAAGTCTCTGTGGTCAAAAGCTAGGCAATTCTCACTCGAGCTTGTTACAAGATGTCTCCAGGCCATTTCAAACCCAGAAGATTTAATGAGTCTTAGAAATCACATGACCTTTTTCAATGTTTAAAAGTTAGGCTTCTTATCAAAGGTAATCATTGTCCGTTTCATAGTCAGTAAATAAATACATCCAGGACAGTCACTCACCCTGAGAGAAAAAAGTAGTGCTTAGAGCAGGCAGTGGTACATTTTCAGACCAGCCAGACTCGTCTGTGTCTCTCCAATGGCTGGAGAAAGATAGATAGTCAGATATGTGTTGAGATGAAATCTGGACCTATTGACTTCGCTGGGAATTGCTCACAGCTTCTGGAGGTGAAGATCTGTCCTCAGGTAACAAAATCCACATGTTGAACAACTTGCTGGTTGTGTACTTCAGATACATGGCCACTAGGGACCATGTTATGGCCATGACAAATTCCTTTCTGTTAGTGAGACAAATGGGGGTTTAGAAGAGATAGAAACTGGGTATGTTTTTCCATGTGGTCTAGTCATTTGTCTTCTAGTAAAAAAATTAGGAGCTTTCTGGTGTTGCCTCATTGCTGCTTCCTTGCTTCTCTCCAAACCACCACCAGAGGTAGGCCTCTTAACATCATCTTAGAAGCAGGAATTAGTGTGTCAAAACTGATCTTGCCCTAACTCTCCATATGTTACTATGCACTGATGAGTGACAAACTGCACAGAAAACACGATCTCAATGTTCTCTGAAAAGGACTGCTGAAATATTTGACAAGCTTCAGTCAAACCAAGCTGTTTTCTTCATCTTGAAGCCAACTTGCCAAACAGTCTTTTGACACTTTGTGGTATTTTATGTAGGATTTTTCAGTGTAACAAAGTGTAAAAAGGTCGGTGTTAAGTTATACCAGTCCTCTCTGCTATGTTGCTGTAACAGCACCCTGTGTTGGAGTTCTCAGCTTTTCAGCTGCTCATCAGAGCAACTTCTCTGTCATAGTTCTGTAGTGTCTTAAAGATATGCCAGATATTAGATATGTTTGATACAAGGCAGCACCAACATAGTGTATTTTGAATATATTTACCATGCACATTTTAATACCTCAGATCTGGTCCAATGGTTCATTTGTTCCAAATACTTTCAAACTACTGTAATGGTTTAGATTTTGTTCTTTTTTTCCTGAAGAGTCTGTTTCTTTTCCCTCAAGATTCAACTGGACCTGTTAAATACAGTTTTGTGATCTGATATCTGTTGTGTTCTGAAACACTGCGAGAAATTTCCAAACACTCCCAGAAGCACAAACTAAAGGTCCCAGCTCCTGTCAGTGGGATGAATTATTACTGTGTTCAATTTATCAAAATTAGGCTTCATGTCTCTCCCACCTTTTGTTGTGAAATTTGCAAGCTTCCCAGACCTCTGCTAACCCGCCCCTGTGTTCCCTACACTCTCTCATTTCCGTTCCCTTCATTATCTACCCTCTTTTTTTCCATGTGGTACCCCAGTAACCCTCTCTGCCACAACCCCAGAGGTCTCCCGACACCACTTGTCTGCCTTTTCCAAAGGTTGCCATCCTTTTCCAGAGGACATAATTCATAACATTTTATATGGAACAGCTTTTCCTAGAGAGTAAACCAGCTGTCTAGCTAGACAGATAGAATAAACACAGAATAAACCAATTGTCTAGAATAAGCCAATGGTTGGTACCTTTGCAAATCACTTTTCTACCACCCAGGACTAGACAAAAGAGAGCCTGGGCTTTCTAGCACATCACTTCATCACTCCTCTCACAGGACATTTTTACTTCTATCTATTCACCGCGTAAGTGAAAATAAACATCTTTTACTGCCCACCTCTAAGGCTACAATTTTCTCTCTCTCATGATTTTGTGCTGTGATATTTCCATCATTTCTCTTGTTCTCCAAAAAAGGTGAAAATAATTACCAGCAAAGCTGTTGAAGTCTAAGTTTCTAAAATTACTTCTTAATATTGTTCCTGCTTCCAAAAAATCCCCATGCTATGTTTGATTAACTTGAATTTAAAAATAACAGACAGCTTGGTCTCAGTCTCATCTCTTGCAAATCAGGGAGCCCTCCTGCACCCAAACCAGACAACTTCCTAAACCTTGAATGTAGTTACGCAGATGGGAGAAGGTGGCCATGTTGCATTCAGCAGAGTGGTGTGAAGGTCTTACTGTCTTTGTAATTTGCCTGTAGCCAGATGTTCTCTCTTTCCCTTTATTCAGTCTTACTTTGGGAAGGGTAGTGGTGGCAATGCCTAGGGATTGTCCTTTTCAATCCATTTGTACAGCATCTGTCATCATTTGGCCCACAGCTGCAACTGGAGGGCAACTCCATTGTGTGTCTTAACAGAAATTTGATTAGAAATGAAGAAATCCAGTCCCTTTGACTTCTTTTCTGTATAGTAAGCCCTCACCAAATAGTTATTTTTGGTTCTTTTTTTGACATGAATTCAGGTGGCGTAGGACAAAGAGATGAGTGATGCTGAGACAAAGCCTGTAACTTCTTAGCAACAGGAAAAAGAGGGACCTTCTTTTTGTGACCCTGGTTGTTACATCTACTTTTGGCTTCTTAGAGCTCAATGGAGACTTCAGGTTCTTAAATAAGAATAGCTGGATTGACTTTCATGGATATCATAAGAAGTGTCCTCCAAAGCGTCCCAAAGATCTCCCTGTTGCAGAAACGGGAACCTCACTTTTGTCCAGCCTTGGCCCAGCTGCTGCCACATGCTAAAAACCCCTTATCTCTGCTCTATCAGACTTCCCAACAAATGCAAAGGGAATTTCCCCTCCAGGCAGGACTTCCTATTAAGCTGATGACAAGGTCTACCCACTGTAATTTCTGAGGGAGCTGAAGGGCTTCTCTAAGCTGGCCGTGTCTGTGTGGGCTGGATGCTACTAAACTCAGTACAGTTTCAGGCTTCACATGGTAATTTTTTACTGCAGCTCCTACTCCTGTGTTGTCTCCTCTTGTGCTCTTGGATTCTTACCTACCTCAGATTTTGCTCATATAGTCTCAGCCAGTCTCCTTCCCTCCCCTCCTCCTCTGGTACAGAAGACTAACAGGAGGAAGAACTGGAGCATGTAGATAAATGTTTATCTAGTGCAAGATACAGTAGCCACACTTCAATGTATTGAATCAATACCTTTGTTGGTTCACACCAGAATTAGAGAGAAGCTGCAAATACAGAAGATAATCCTGACCTATATTACCTCGAATGTGAGCACATTCTCCATCACTATTCATCACTCTGCTGGTGATTCATAAATGAATGGCCATAAAGTTCAGCTTTATATGTTGTTTCAAGACTACTTGACATAGGGCTCTCTAATGTGAGGATCAGGACTGGAGGAAGATCAGTTTTAACAGACCTTAACTCTAAGAGCTTTGAAGATGATTAAACACATTCTCCTATTGGTATGACTGACTTCTGCCAGAGTTTCCACAAGTCTTTAAGGACCTATACATGAGCACCTTGGCTTCAGTCATGGCTTCTTCCAAGTACACAATAATCTGAGCTCTGTTCTATCTTTTCGTCAACACTTTCTGTTACACAGACCTGATAGACCAGAACTCTTCTAAACCCTCTGCTTTAGTTTTTTCATTGAATATTTGCTGAACACTTGAGGAAGGGATGTGATCAACTCTCCACAAAAATCATGACTATTTCCATTGAATCAAGTCCCTCACAACTTCTTCCAAAATTATTCCATGTATAAGTTAGTGCAGTTATTGTGCTTCATGATAGAATAAATAGGGTGTGAACAGCGAGTTTTTGGAGTAATTTCTATTAACTCTACTGACATGTTTCTGACATTTTTGTCCTCAGTTTTAAAAACATGGCCCTGAACTTGCAGGAATGACCATGAGCTTAAAGAAACAGGAGTTTTTCAGAAGTGTGTATATATATCAGTACCCAAGGAGAAAAGAACCCCAGATGGAGTAAACTATAGTGCATTTACTGCAGTTTCCCTCCAATTTCCTAACCAGCTGTGGACTTTTATATCATCTTTGGGATTTTTCAAGAAACATCTTGCTTTTTAACAAGTCATTTGCAAAGAAATACAGTCATACAATTTTTCATCTCTCTTTCATTCTACTATTGTGTTGAAGTTTAAGGAATGAGCAAAAACAAAGAAAATAAGGATGGGAAAATGTGCCAGTAAGTTATTAATCTGTCTAGTGTATTTTGCCAGCAAATGGGGAGTGTCATAATTTTTTCTAATTTGATCACCAGCATTTTCTTTTTGCGGAAAGCAGAACCGGAAAGAAAACCCCTGTGAACCTTGTCAGCATCCTAGGGCTCCTCCAGACTCTGGACGAGGATCTGAAGGGCTCTGCTGCAGTTCTGCCAAGCTGCTGGAGTGCAAAGGTCACTCTACTCTCCCTTGGGACTCATCTGTTTCCATCACATATACAGACAAAGCAGAGGAGTCTTTCAGCCTCAGACAAATGGCAGGAGGCCTAAGGAACAAAAATGTCAAAAAAAGAAAAAACTTGAGGCCCTCTTCAGAAATGGGTGCTCTGGTCTGGAGGCACACAGACAGGCAGGTCACATTATCAAAGTGCATCAGGCTGCATGTCTGGCAGGGTGTTTATATGGGCCACAGTGCTTGACGTGCTGTCTGGATTATCTGTCTTGGTCTCTTTCTGCTTCATTCACTGAGGAAACACCTTTTCCCTGGGAAATCCCTTAAATACTCCTGGCAGCCTGTTCTCACAGTGCCAGGGCCTCTGATTGCCGGCAGTGTCTAAACAGAGGTAGGTTTAGTCCCAGCCATGAGCTGTGCAGTCTTGCATGGATTAGAAATAGCTTGGCTAGATATTTCCTGACTGGAAAAGTGGCAGAAAATGCTGAGGTTCTTCTCCCTTCTCCTGAACACAAGACCCAAACGACTTTTTGGACTACCCTGGTGTGTCTATCTGTCTTTTTTTTCCCCCATATAAATTTTCACAGAGTAGGCATGACAATTGTGGTGATTTTCCTGTCCCAAACCTAAGGGTTACTGACCATCTTCAAAATATAGAATCATAGAATTGTTTAGGATACAAAAGACCTTTAAGTTCATTCATTCCAACTACTAACCCAGCACTGCCAAGTCCACCACTAAACCATGTACACAAGTGGCACATCTGCATGTCTTTTAAACATCTCCAGGTGTGGTGACGCCACCGCTGCCCTGGGCAGCCTGTCCCAGTGCCTAGCCATCATAACAGTGAAGACATCACACCTAATATCCAATCTGAACCTCCCCTGGCACAACTTGAGTCCATTTCCTCTCATCTTGTCACTTGTTACCTGGGAGAGAAGACCAACCCCCACCTCACTACAGCCTCCTTTCAGGGAGTTGTAGAGAGTGATAAGGTCTCCCCTGAGCCTCCTTTTCCTCAGGCTAAACACCGCCAGCTCCCTCAGCCACTCCTTGTAGGACTGGTGCTCCAGACCCTTCACCAGTTTTATTGCCATTCTCTGGACTCATCCCAGCCCATCAACGTCCTTCTTCTAGTGAGGGATCCAGAACTGGACACTAGGATTCAAGGTGTGGCCTCCTCAGTGCTGAGTACAGGGAGACAATTACTGCCTTGGTCCTGCATTGGTTTTTTTCTGAAATTGTATTGCTTTTTTCATCAATCTCTCTTTGAGCTCTGGATCTAGAGTTGATGTTTTATGAAATTCAAGAGTTTCCCCTCATCCCTGTCAAGAAGACCCAGTCATAGATCTGTAATGTCCTCACCAGAACTGGGTATTGTCCTGAAAGGACATGCACAGCAAGTCAATAAGCTTGATGTGAGATGCCAGCACATGCATCAGATATGACTGCAGAAGCAAAAATATGATCATGAGTTGCCAAAAATGTGTGTGTGGTCCTCAGGATGTCTACATTCATGTATGACCATATAAATCACAGAGCTATGAATGCCATGTGCTTTTATTTCTCAGTCCTTGGAAAAAGACACTGGATTAACTAATAAAACTTATTTTTAGCTTCAGTAAACTTTATTCCCTTCTTTATCGTGTCCTGCAGCAAAACTTCGTGCTGTTTGAAAAAAGAATACCCACTGATTTATTCAAAAGAAGGTCAAAGGCTTTCTATGCAATTTGAATTTCTTCTTATTGTTTAAAAATAGACAAAATAAATGACTGCTGGCACTTCTAAGTTGTGCAAGACTTCTGGCTAATAAAGGGCTCTGGATCTATTCACAACTATCAAATATACCTCTATTAGATCCCCACTAGAAAAATAATAGTGAAAATACCCTGTTCCTCATACCCTTACACTATATCCCTCCTAAAAATAAGTGCTGACAAGATGTTTGTTTGAAATTCATCTGAAACCAGAGAACAATGCTCTTGAAGAGTACTTTTATGTTTGTAACAGGAAGTATCTTCTAAAACCAAAACATTTCTTAAACATGGTCCAAACCTAGATTACTCTCTACCCATTCCAAACAAAGAATTTCTTATAAATTCTGTCTCTATAAGTTTTTTCTATTAGATACAAAGTTTGGTTCTTAATGCACTTGATTTATTGAATGTTTCATAAATTGGATACTACAAGTTATGAACCATAAAGATCCCCATATTAGCCTTCAGAAGAAGCCAGCTGTGAAACCAGCTGCACTCTAGCTCTGACAGCACAGAGCTCACTGCAGGCTGAATTAATGCTACAAGAAACAAGAAAAATTATTTTATGACTACAGATGCTTTGTTGTTGTGGTTTAACCTAGCAAGCAGCTAAACATCCCAGAGCAGTTTACTCTCTCCCCCTGCCATAGGATGGGGTAGAGAATTGGAAAAAAGGCAGAACTTATGGGTTGAGATAAAGACAGTTTAGTATGACAGAAAAGGAAGGGATAATAAGAACAATAATGATGATAGAAGAATACACAAAACAAGTGATGCTCAGTGCAGTTTGCTTGCCACTCACTGACTAATGCCCAGCCCACCTCCAGCATGTCACCAGCCCCCAGGCAACTCCCCACAGTTCTATTGTTCCGTATGGTGCCGTATGCCATGGAATATCCCTTGATCAGATGGGGTCAGCTGTGTCCCCTCCCAGCTGCTTGTGCACCCCCAAAACTCTTTGCTGTTGAGGTGGGTGAGGAGCAGAAAAGTCTTTGACACTGTCTAAGAACTACTCAGCAATAACTAAAACATCAGTGTGTTAACAACATTATTCTCACCCCAAATCCAAAATACAGCACTGTACCAGTTACTAGGAAGAAAAATAACTCTCTCCCAGCCTAAATCAGGGCAGTTGCCTATCAATTCTGGTACCCAAACAAACTTTTAAAAGTGAGCAGAGACAACTATGTTGCTGTCCACCATGTGAATATCTCTAAGACAAAAGACACTTCTGGGTTAGGAAAGTTTGCTTTCTGATTCTTACACTAAATCTCTTTCACATCTTGAGAAAAGCTGTGTCTTCGTTCTCTTCTATAAAAGCACCCAAGTCCTTTGCAATGACCATCAACATAAGGAGCACTTTCATTTAGGAAAAACCATTATTTCTTGATTATTTTGAATGCTAAAGGTTTTGAAAAAGCAGATCTGAGGTACACCTGCAATTGCTCTGCCTCCTTTCCTACGTCCATCTAATATCTGGTCTAAAAGCATGGACTGAGGGAACAGCCCGTGCCTGTTGCTGTTCTGCATGCCGGGCATTGCATCACAGTAGCTCCTTCTCCTGGCATGAAGGGGATTTACAAAGATGGGGCGAGTAAAAGGATGAGAGACAACAGTCGCAAATTGCAAGAGGAAAATTCGAATTGGGTATAATGGGAAAGCTTTTCAGCAAGAGCCTGGTTCAGCACTGGAGCAGGTGCCCTGAGAGTCCCACCCTTGGAGTCTGCAGAGGTGTCCTGGATATTAGGTCCTGGACAATGTGACAGAGCCTGGAAATTAGCTCTGCTTTGGAGAGGGTACTGGCCTAGATCTCTCCTGAGGTCTCTTCCAAATAAATTTTGCTAAGAATTTATAATAACGAAGTTGTAAAATTAGCTTAATTATTAATTTAAAAATGACTAAAGCTAAAAAGTTCTGAAAATTGTAATTCCTATTTTGAGGGGAGGTTTTTTGTTTGTTTCATAGTCTTTTTTCTAACTTCTCTATTAAGTTTACCTTCTAAGTCCTAGGAACCACATATTATCCTTTATGATGCTACAATAAAATACCTGATGGGATGCAGACAGATAATGGGGTAGCAGCTGCTGTGTTCTGTTGGTCTTGACTAACTTCTGTGTTTGTCCTCAGACAGGAAGAAATTCCCTGGAGTTCATCAAATATTCAGGGGCAAAGGCAGGACTAACAGACAGGCAACAGATTTTTTTTTTAATTTGGCCCACTGGAGTGTCTTCATTTAAGACAATTTAAGAGGTAGACACTATGGAATGAGTTACCTCCTCTTATAGTTTTAACCAATCCCTTTCCACCAATAAGGAGAAATTAAATGTGAGTAGATACAAGTGAAAAAATAACTGTTTACTAACAAGTGAAACAGCCATAGACAAAAAATAATAGTAGATAATCACTAGGTACAAAATTGCTAAATCTCACAGAAACGCCCCCAGGATAAAGAGAAACCCTTGAGAAGTGGGCCTTTGGGAACCCCATGAAATTCAACAAGGCCAAGTGCAAGGTGCTGCACCTGGGAAATAGCAATCCCGAGTACAAACGCAGGCTGGGCAGAGAACAAATTGAGAGCAGTCCTGAGGAGAAGGACTTGGGGGTGCTGGTGGATGAAGCTCAACATGACCTGGAAATGCACTCTTGGAAGCCCAGAAGGTCAACTGTGTCCTGGGCTGCGTTAAAAACATTGTGGCCAGCAGGCTGAGGGAGGGGATTCTACCCCTCTACTCCTCTCTTGTGAGACCCTGTGGGGTACTACATCCCGCTCTGGGGCTCCCAACAAAAGGAATACAAGGTCCCGTTGGAGTGAGTCCAGAGGAGGACTTCAAAGATGATCAGAGGGTTGGAACAAGGCTCCAGGGAGATCACTGGTACCAAGTACCAGGGCCACATGGTGATAGGACAAAAGGTAATGACCTTAAACTGAAAGAGGGTAGGTTTAGATTAAACAATATGAAGAAATTCTTGACTCCAAAGGTGATGACGCAGTGCAACAGGTTGCCAGAGAAGTTGTGGATGTCCCATCCCTGGAAATGTTCATGGTTGGGTGGGACAGAGATATGAGCAGCCTGGTCTAGTGGAAGGTGTCTTTGTCCATGGGAGATTGGAACTAGATGACCTTTGAAGGTCCCTTCCAACCCAAACCATTCCATGATTCTGTGGTTTGATGGTGCAACACAACCCCCCTCTCTGTCTGGCAGTGCTGAGAGCAAAGTCCTTTGACTCCTTTGCTCAAAGTGGATCCTCAGTACCCGGTGCACTCAGATCGGCACGGCGCGGGGCCGCTCTCGGGGTGGGGGTGTGGTGTGCGGGAATGCGAGGGAGCGGAGGGTGCGGTGTGCAGGGGTGCGGGGGCTGCAGAGGGGGCCGGGTGTGGGGGTGCGGGACCGCTCTCGGAGCAGAGGGAGCGGTGTGCGGGGGTGCGAGGGGAGCAGAGGGAGCGGTG
>WEIT01039494.1:0-12544 GCA_013389985.1 Dryoscopus gambensis | reverse complement strand
CCCCTCCGAGACGGACGCATGAGGTCCTTTTTTTCCTCATTGCTATGGAAACAGAGCAAAGCAAAGGGTAAATACACGGACAATGGCTAAAGACAATTTTAATTTTCATCCCCGCTTAAATGTCACAGGTTTTTAACGCGCCGCCGCTGTAACCGGAGCCGGCATCTGCAGCCCAGCGGGCGAGCTGGTCCCCGAAGCCGGAGGAATACAAGTCCCTCATTATTGCCAAGTGCGATCAGAGCACGTACGTCTGTTTGGACACTGCGAAGCATTGTAAGAGGGTTCTCTTCAGGGACAGCCATAAAAGCCTCCTTCTTCCCCCCGTTAGAAAAGAGCAGCTGTATTCTTCTTACGTGGACCCCGCCGAAGGTTGCCTGTCTCTACGCTGCAAGGGTTGCGAGTTAGCGAGGAAAGGCAAATTTCGTTTCACAGTCTGAACAGGGTTTCCCAGTGCGGGGTTGTGCTTTGGGTGGGAGCTGCGCCCACCCCTGTGCACGTGGCTCGTGGCTCGGGAGAACTGGTGGGGAAGGTTTCTGAGGTTGTGTACTGCTTGTCTGACAAATATTTTGGCAGCTCTAAACTAATTTTACAGTATAATCCTGAGCAGTCTCTAAGATTAGGGTATTTCAGGCTATTAATTACCTGCCACTCCAAACACCTTTGACATTAAATTAAAGCCATAACCACTGAGTATTAAACAGGAGAGATAGGCCGTTTTACAGTGCCAGCACTCCCTAATTTTGTATCTGGGGCTTAGTCTAGTTTTCCCTCTTCAAAGCCAGTGACAAAGTGCTCAACCAGTAAACAGGATTGGATTGGTTATTTTATAGGTACATGAGTGCTTCATTAATTGCTGAGTGTTACAGATGTGAACAGGGTGCTCTAAACTGTTTACCAGCTGGTTCTTGGAAATGAGACTTCCTGGATGACTTTCCTGTTGAGATATGCTGCCCCTCCTTGTAATTCCCATGGTGGTTCCTGCTTCCCAGCAAGACCAAACTCCCCATTCACCCACAGGATCATTGCTGGCGTTGCCACCGGAGTTGCTAGAAGAGCTCTGGTCAGGCGCCTGGAAGATATTGACTGCTCTGTGCAATTTCCCAGCGTGAGCCTGCTCATGACACACACAGCGTCCAGAAATGTGAGCCACGCTGTCTGTGACAGGGCAAATCCCAGGAGCACGTGGACTGCTCTGCTGCATCTGGAGCTGGGGGTGACCTTTCCTGAAAGGACAGATTGGCTTTGAGCCAGGCTGGGAGTCAGCATTCTGCTGGATTTCTGTTAATTGTATTAATTGCAGCAGTCTCCCCTTGGCACTGCTTTACTTGGAAACCTGTGTGTGCTCAGAGACAAAAATCTTGGCATGTGAAGGCTGAATCTTCTGGTTGGATTTGAGAAGGGGGAGGAAGAAGACAGGAGGGACTAACCAGCTGGGCTTCTTTTAGCATAGTCAGGAAATTCAGAGTTGCTTCTGCTGCATTCCAGTACCACAGTGCTGTGTTTTACAGGCTTCTTGCTGTAATTATATATTTAACATACATGTGAAGTAAGACAAAAGGAGGGAGGGAAAAACCAGCAACCCTTATGTGACAGTATATCGAGAAGCAATCTTGTATTGGCATGGCGAGGAATTACAAGATTTAAGAAGTGTTTTTGTCTTCAAAACTTTATGGTTCTGTGTTCTTTTGCAAGGGTGCAGTTTAGATACACAGAAAATCTGATGGTTTGTGTCAACATCCCTCATACACCATATTTATACGAACGTGAGGCACATTCTGACTATTACTTATCATAATACATAACAGTCTGGCCAAGTGCCTTCTTCATTTATGGTTTCCTGGTTTGAAAAGTATACAGTTATTACCAGATATTCCCAGAGGGAAAAATCGTATGGAAAATTACTGCAAAAAGAGTCTCTGGATTAAACTACCTGATCAGGTCTCCAGTGCTGTGTTGCAAAATGGCATTTTTTCCTACACAGACTCACTTATGACTTACCAGTAAAAAAAATACAAGGATATTTTGCTGTCAAGGCATAAAATTTCCTCTCCAGTTTCACAAAGATTTTAGGAGAATATCCAGGAGCTATGTTTGTAATTAATATTAATATAAATTGATTTTAATACCTCGATATAGAACCAGAAATCTTTATTGTAGTCTGTTGTATGGGCTTTTGTTTGTGTTGGGTTTGTTTTCCCAGATAATCATATAACAATATTTACAAGGATTTAAAAAAATAAACCAAAAAATTTAGCATTGTTCCTCTGGTTCTATACAAGTTTGAATGCCTGGTAAAATACCAGATGAGCCCAGCTGTTTCAAAGCAATTTAATTCACTTTTGCCCAAGATACTCACATTTTCATTGCATTTACTGAATAAATGCAAAAGTTGAATTTAACAGGGTTGGACTGATGTTCCCTTATCCTCAGGGAATCTCTGCCTAACTGTGTATGGACCATAGAAGCAGGCTCTTTAGATATTTATTTAGCTCTCATATGAAATGTCCTTCTCTCTCTCTCTGTCTCTCTGTCTCTCTGTCTCTCTCAAACAAATCTCTGATATTAGGGCATAAAAATATATGTCTGTAGATTAAACCCTGGTTTCCTGGTAAAAGAAACCATGCATATACCTCAGAAGGATTTTGGCGAGTAATTGAAATCTTTCAAATCTGAGCAAAATCCCTTGGTAACGTAAACTGAACTCTCTGGAGGTCAGTAGAACAGGGGCTTCCTGTAGGAGAGGGCTTGAGCAGTGCTCCCAAGACCTCTGCAAGTTCATTCAGGCAAAGGAAAAAAGGCCTTTCCCTTGAAAGTGCTCCTCACTCTTCAGCTCCTTACTTTTATCAGGAACTGTGGCAACATGGAGACTTAAAACTGCTGATAGCAGAGCACATGCGCCCGAATGGAAAAAAAAAAGAGAAGGCATATCCCTCCTTTTGACTTGACTTAGGCTTCTGGAAGACATTTGACCATCATGGACACATTCACTCTGCGGTATTTCTCTTAGCCCAGTCATTACCATACCAGCACCGTATTGTCTCACTTGCAAAGTTGTGCTGCAGGGCCTAAAGGCTTTAATTTATTTCAAGATATTTTCCAGCACCTTTAATTTTTCTAGGTTCTTCTGAAGTGGCCATTTGAATGATTACTCAAGACAGGCATACAGAGCTACCAGTTCACCTTAGTTCTACTCCATTCCATATTTCTAGGTGGTTTTTTCTCACTGAAATGACTACATCCTAATGAATTACCATGCATTTTCAGTATGGCACTGCTGTGTCGATCCGGAGTTTACCCCCTGCATCTTTGGGAATGCAGGGCTGCAAGGGTGCTGTTTCTGGTACATGCCTTCCCCTTCCCTGGCTCTTCCCAAGCAATTAGGTTTGTAAAGAGCTTTTTATTTTTAATTTATTCCTTTTGTTTGCATCGACATTTATTCTGGACTCTGTTGCCATGGAAAGTTAAAATGAATGATTCCTCCAGTAGCCTGTCAGTTTATTTCCAAAAATTTGTCTCTGTCTCTACAAAGTAATTATTTTTACTGGCATCCATCTACCTTCGCTAGTTTTCAGATGGACTTGATGTCTCTTTCTCTCAGCATGAGGGATTTTGAGTGCCTGCCATTGCAAGATTTTTGTTGTTGTTATTGTTGTTGCTGCTACTTTTGCCTTTCATCTGATGCAGCATCCTCACAAACCTCCAAAATCTTGTGCTCCCAAAATCCCAGCACTCTTATGTCTCCTGCTTTTGCAAATTGTGGCTCTATAAATGGCAATTTCCAGGACAGCTTTTGTCACTTTTGATATTTTCTTGTCTGCAGGAATGTATCAACTACCGAGGAATGTCTATGACAAATTGAAACCAGCATCCTCTCAGAAACTGTTGCAGTTAACGGACCTTGGCATTGGTCCCTTCAACTGCCTGCTTCAAAAGGCTTTAGTCTGTGTGTACCATAACAAAGCATCCATCTTTGAGGACCAGTCTGTTATCAGTTGCCATCAGTTATAGTTTTCAGTTATTAAAAAGATGCTACCATAAATATAAACATTCATAGATAAAATATATAATATAGATAAAAAGAGAGATTTCATCTCTCTTGCAGTATTGACCCATCTTTTCCCACTTAGCAAAGCTCTCTCATATCATCTCCAAACTTTGCTGACTGCAGAAGAGTGAGACCTCTCATTTCAGGGATATTTGGAAAGGCTTTTTGTGCACAGTCCTGTTAGAGTCATTCTTCTGCTCACTGAAATCTTAAGACTCTCATTGTTTGTAATTTTGAAGTACCAGCAGGCTCAGCCACGTATGATGACACACAGACTGAATATTTATCAGCATTTTGTTCAGGCTGAAGTGATTTATGGCTGCTTTGCCATGTGCATATGCCACACTGCACTGGAGGCAGTTTGCTTTCAGGCCCATTGATAAAATGACAATCGGCTTTTAAGGGTTACATCTATATAAAAAAATTAAGCAATGTGAGTGAAAACTCACAGGCACTGGAGGTTGACAGTCTCTACAACTAAATCAACATTTAATTCACCAAGATGAATACAGTGGCTCTGACAGCCCACCCCTGGTAGTCCTTCCACCTCTAACTTAACCTCTACTCTTCCTCCCTCAGCCCCTTCGTCAGCTGTGGCTGCTCTTCATCAGCGCTGTCAGTTCTGCACGGCTTCCGACATCCTCCCTGCAGCTACCCTGGCTTTTGTTAATCAGACAAGCAAAAATTTAACACCCTTCCTGCTGAAAGTAGCCCGCTGGTTTCAGAGGGAGCAGGATGTTGCCATAACAGTTTGATTATTCACTTCATGTAATATTTTTATTTTTTAACAAAGGTGTTTACTTTTCAAACAAAGACCACTGGCTAAGCCATGGCAACCAGAGCGTCTATGTAGCCAGAAAACACTTATTATGTGGGTGGGTGGTTTGGATGGTCTTGAATACATAATTAAATTTGTTTTTCCTTTCAGCTCCCTGTGGTGTGTTATTTTTTTATATTTAAAAGTTATCCCATCTTGAAGACAACTGTTTTTTATTATTAAAAGGACAGTTTAAATGCACTTAGTAAAAGCAAGTCTCTTTCCTTTAATGTCTCAATCTTTTTCCAACTAAAGAAATCCTTTAGTGCCTATGATCAACTTCTGCAGTCAAAATGTTTCTCTAAACATTTTCTAAAGGTCTATAAGCCTTGCACACTTAATGGAATAAGGTCCTCATTTCCTGATCCTTAAAATATTCAGCATTAGCTTGCATGTTTTATACTGTACCAGCAAAATTGAGGATGAGGAGTGTTTCTCCTCCTGTAGAAAAAAAAGTTCCTGCATACTCCTTCTGGTACAGGTAAAAGGGAGCAGCACATAGATAAGTGACCAATATTGCAATAAGCTGAACTTCTGCAGTCCCCGTGGGATGTACCAGTGACTTTGAACTATGGCTTGTCAGCACAAGTGGACCCCATCTGTTCGGACAGTGACAGCCCAGTGGGTTTTGTGGGGATACAGAGTCTGTCAAATTGGGTAGGTGACTCAAAACAGACAGGTGGAAATTCTTCAACAATAAGTGTGATAGGACCAATTTGAGGTGACGATCAAACCCACAAATGCAGGGCTGGAGTTACTGGCAGAGAAAGCAGTACAGCAAAGTGACTTTGGAGACTCTGATAGAGCTAAAATAAAGTAAGAATATAAAATGACATTTGCTTGTGAACAAACACCTTTCTTGTTCTAATTATTTCTTTTTGTTTGTTACCTATTTTTTATCAGAATCACAGAATCCCAGGATGGTTTGAGTTGGAAGAGACCTTCAAAGTCACCTAGTGTAGCCCCATCCTGCCATGGGCAGGGACATCTTGCACTACTCCAGGTTGCTCAGAACCCCATACAGCCTGGTCTAGAACACTTCCAATGACATGGCATCCACAACCTCCGTGAACAACCTCTTCCAGTGCCTCACCAACCTCACAGCAGTGAATTTCTTCATGCCCAACCTAAACCTACCCCCTTTCAATTTAAAACCATTACCCTTTGTCCTGTCACAACAGGCCTTGGTAAATGTTTCTCTCTGCCTTTCATTTAAGTACCCTTTGTATATTGAAAGTTTGCTATAAGGTATCCCCAGAGGCTTCTCTTCTCCAGGCTGAACAACTCTTGTCCCTCAGCATTTCTTCATCAGGGAGGTGTTTCAGGAGTGTTAGGAGCATCCTAGCAAGGTTCAGATAGTGTAGCTAAGCTGGTGAAGGTCAAGCCTGGTGCCTCAGTGATAAGGGATGAAGAGCACATATATGGAGAGCCTGAAGGAACTGGGTACCTAAGAAAAGACGAGAACATGGCATGCTTCTTGTGTGTTAATATTGATACGGGGAGGAGAGGAAACCATTGTGTCCCATGTTCAGTAGGGGAGAAAATAATAAGTCTGTTTGTAACCAAAGGCTTTATATTGGAAAAGAAAAAAAACCCCTTTAAATATATAAGGGCTCTGAAACACTGACTGGGAAGTTATGTGTGAAAAAACTTTCACTGAATGTTTTCAAGAACAGGCAGATGACCCCTACTGAGGAGGATTTAGTGTGTTTGATCCTGCCTCAGTGCAGGTTATTGGGCTACAGTTTTTTTGTGCATTTCTTTTTACCAACAAAGTTCTGTAATGTACACTCTCCATGGACAATCTGGGAGAAATTAGAGTTGAATCCAAACAATCAGGCTAGGACTGATACTCATATCTAGATGAAACAACCCAAGTATGAAGGCGGAAATTCAACTAAGTAGCTACTATTAAAAAAGGACTATAAATAAATTGCCTAGAGTTTGAGACATTACTGTGGGAAACCATGAAAGAAGAGTTATTTTTAACTCTCCTGTTGGCTTTTCTATGGCAGTTGATCTGGTGATTTATTGAAACACATTTGTAATGATTTCACTAATATACACATGACATGATGAAAAATGCCATGTTTAATGAGTTTTATGTGATTCATAACAAACTGCAGACAGTAAAAGCCTGATGACATTTTTAAATTCTACAGGACAAGAAAAAATTTAATTTTAAAAGCAGGAAACTTTCTGAGAAAAATTCTGAGAAGTGTTCCCTCTTTAATTTACCATTAAATTCAAGGAGAAGTGATAATTTTAAAAGGTTCCCTAATTAAATGTTAGTCTATTGAGTCAATACTACAAGGAACTGAAAGTCAGTTGGGATACAGCAAAACCATGCAACTATCTGGAATCTGTTGTTCACTGTCTCTTGGTCTTTACCAAGCATGATTCGCTTTCACATGGCTTTTGTATTTGCTTAAAATTGCTTCTCACATAACCAAATAATATTATAAGAGAAAGGAATAAAGTCAGCAAATGTAATGTTCTCTTTATGGAATGTCATATTATGCCATAAGAGGCATTTAATTTAAATTCTAAGAGCTAGCTACAGAATTAATTCTAAAAAACAGAATTAATTTTTCCTTTGCACTCAGAGTCTTTCCTCATTTTGGTCCAAGCTATAAGTCTACACAACTAACTCAGCTAATTGCCCAGCCATTTGCTCATCTCCATTAAAATGGCTCAATACTCAGATAAAAATAGATAACAAATGGGCAACCCTTTTAAGGTTTGGAGGTTTTTTTCTTTACATGCTTAGCAGTGGGCTTTTGAACTTTTCCAAGAAAGAAGAAAAGAAGCTTGAATATCTAGTGACTAGCTTACTATAGCTTTAATTCAAATCTGAATCTCCCATTAAGGTCATCTCTGTAGTGGTTTGAAGTTTTCCTTTTCGTTAACCTCTGCATTGAACTGAATATTCCTCAGATTCCCTAATTAGTTACAGTTGGAGCTTTAGAGATTTTCAAGACTTTCCTCTTTGAGCTAGGAAGAAAAAGGTTCAAACAATGGTCAGGAAACCCTAAAACCTCTTATCTCTCAGCAGTTCGATTAGACAAGAAGAGTACTGTCTTGATGGATTGAAAGTGCTCTCTACCAGATAAGAACAGGAAAGATAAGAACATTAAGGTCTCTCTTTTTGTTTTTTAACAAAGAAATGACTGCTTTCCTTTTAAGCACTACTTTTTCTTCATTTACACATTGAAGGATAAACAAAATGTGTTTGCAATTAATATTTATGCTCACACACTCATTGTGCCTCAATTCTTTAACAGACACAACAGAACAAGATTAAATAACTGTTGAAACAAAGTGCCTTATTATCGTGCAGCCCTAGTGATGCTGTAAAAGAAGGTAGAAAAGGTGATGATATGAAAATAAGCAAAAAATTGCATTTGTTCAGTGTATTCACATTTAGACAGCATTAAGAAGTAAATATAGGTGTGAGAAAGACGCTGCCTGCCCTAGAAGATGGTTGTGCAAATGATCCATTTATTTTTCTCCATTCAGTGGGTTGGTTGTTGCTTTTCTGACAGTTGCTTTCCATTAATCACTTTGGTTCTGAAAGGCCTTAGAAGGAAATTGTTTACAGATATTTTCCTTTGCTCTGACAGAAATATGAAGCCATTTTCAATCAGCTTCCTCCTGTTCTGCATTTGTGGCCCAGCCATTTCCCCATTTAAGTCAATCAGGACATAGCCATCGACTTAAACTGGAGCAGATGAAGTTCTTTACCTAGCAGTGTCTAAAGAGCCAGGGAGATGAATGCTTTTTAGAAAAGGGTATTTTTGTAGCTTTGCTTTTTTTCTAGTTGATTTAACTATGTCTTCCAGTGCCAATATAGAGAAAGAGACCTTACAGCCCTCTTTTTAAGGAGCCTCAGGGCTTCATTTGTTCTGAGCTGTATTTTGGACACTTTGCATTAAACAGTTCCACTCACAATTTTCCTAAGACCTCACAGTCATAATCCAATGTATGTAATTTAAAAGGCAAACACATCCTGATACATCATACAAAGCTTTTAGCAGTATGGTGTATTTTTTTTCCAATCATTGTTTAAGAGCTACTCTCTAGAGACCTCTTCTAGCTTTTATGAGAATCTATTTATCATTACATGATGTTAATTCGGATATTTTCATTGAACTGACATACGTCTTGCCTCTACGTTTATAATTGTGCAGATTTATGATGCTGTGAAGTTCAGAAACTTGGGCAATCTGGTGTAGATTATGTTTGGACCAAAGCAGCAGATTGTAGCCATCATTTCTAGTACCTTTTCTATAACTTCACACAAAGTAACTGAAACAGCTGAGGTGGTCTGGGATCCATAATATCAAACTATTTACATATGAACAAAGTTAACTTGAGAACTCAGAAAGATTTAGAGGAAATGGACTAAACTGTAAGTTTCATTCTATAATCATATCCTAATTACATTTCACTCATCAGCTACTGCTGGCTTTTGATGAGTACTATGGAGGAGCTGGTTTGCATGCATGCCTTTCTTGCTTGCAGAAAAGTAAAGAAATCATCAAAACTTTTCAGGAGAAATCTGGCTCCACTGGGAGAGTCAGGATCAATGGCAAGACTCCCACATGCTTCAGTAGAGTGAAGTCTGGGTTGTGATGCTGCCCACAGGCAGTTACAAAACAGAAAAAATGCTTTGGCTATTGAGACATGGGGAGGAAGGAGCTGGAGAAGATTTCTCTAAGTTGGTGGATGGTAATGAAGCAATGAAGATGAAGAAGCAAAAGAGCTAAAGAGAAGGAGGAGGCGGAGCATAGAGCAGAGGCAACAGGCCAGCTGTGAGAGGAGGCAGGGGTGTGGACAATTGAGAGTGGAACTGAAACAAGTGGAGCTGCTTTCCAGATCAAAGAAGGGAGTATATTTTAAATTGGTTCCTTCAAGAAGATGACTGTGGCATGATGGGTGAACTGAGAGGGTTAAAAGACTTCAGAAGGACAACAGACACAGAAGAGCTTACACTATATTTAGGTCCAAATCAGCCCTGCCAGAACAGTTTATCCCACCTCTGGCCTGTTCCCAAGGAACTTTTTCCTTCGTAACTCTCACAGATGGACTGGGGTTGCACCATGAGGCAGATGCACAGAAAAGGACAATCCATAGGACAGTGCCTGAGGGCCTCTTTCCTTTGGACTCCACAGCCTATGACACATGGTCCATCATGTCCTGTGACCAAAATGTTGGCTTCTCATACAAAGAAGTGAGACAAGAGTGGAACTGATGGCCAAAATATCTGTAAGAAAGAACACCTGCATGCAGTGTGTTAAATAGATGATCTCTGACTGTGGAGGCCAGTGGACCTGCTGGGTAAGGAACGAAGGGAGTCCTAAATTCTAGGTTTCTTTCCAGGTTATGATGACTGAGATGGCTTTCCCCAGAATGCCCTGTTCTGTTCTGTTACGCCCTCAGAGCTTTCTGATTGGTTCCCTTCCCCCAGACCCTCGTTGCTCTCGCGGCACTTTTGGAACACCTTGTATGAGTGTGGACACATTAAAAGATCTCTCCTGTAAAACCTGATGTGAAGATTTTCTCTGCTCACTCCCTGTTGGACTGTTTGACTGGCTATGCGGTGTGACAGCGTACGTGTGTGTGCAAGTGTGCTGGTTACACAGGGAGATCTCCTTAGAGACGTTTTTGGGAAGGTCGCAGCATTTTACCACCAAAGTTCAACGCGACATCTGACCACATGAGAGAAGATGTGCTTCTTTGCAGGCTGCTGTGAAGCTTCCTGCAGCAGCAACAAATACCACGGCACTGCACTGGTCTTTGAAGTCAGGCATTTAGATTGTGAGTGTCCCATTGAGTGACATGTACTTGGGATTGTCCTTCAGCATTGAGGCCAGTTGGTGTGCAATGATTTGCACATGTACTTTCCTATCTTCCAAATCTACAGACAAGCTTACAAAAGGCAGACAAAGAGATTCTCCTGACTCTCAAAGCAAAGAAAGATCTGCACCCAGACTTGGTCAGCAGTGCTCCCAGACATGTGCTAGCTCCTCTGATTGTTTCTTGTCTTGGAAAAAGCTAATTAGTCACGTCAAAACCTTGCCAGAAACTAGTCTGCTGGCTGAACAGCATAGATAGGTGAGTCACTAAGACTGAGAACATTGTTTGGTCCTACTTGATTCAGCATTATAGAAACATGAATGCTGTTTTTCTGTGAGTTACCCTTATTGATTACTCTTAGAAGGATCATTCACAGGTTATTTTAAGTATTTGTAGCTTCAGTAGCAACAGGGGTCTGGGCATCTTTTTGCACCTCAGGATGTAGTGATCCCATATCAGAGTGTGAAAAGCAAGCATATTCCCAAAAGCCATAGAGGGAATCTGATGAGTCAAGTTCTCCAAGCCTGGACCACTTTGCAGGACCCAAGGATGGAGAGCTCCCCACAGACATGCTCTTTATTGAAGCCACCAGGAAGCACGTGCTCTTGGATCTGTGTGTGGCAGCCTAGACCTGCATGGTCACCAGGATGCAGCAGTCAGCTTAGAAGGTGACTTTAGGAACACAGAGGTTCCCCATCGTTTCCATTGGGTGCCAGACAAATCCCTGGTTTAGCATGTCCCCGTTCTCACAGCTGGAGAGTTGACAATTGCCTTCCTTCTTTGGTTGCTTATTCAACACTGAGTCAGATGGGGGACTAAGAAATACCACTTCACATGGATCCTGCTGCTGCCTTTCCATTCACAAATGTAAAAACATCCTTGATTTTTTCTGACAAAAATGTAAACAAGGAGACTAGCTGGCCCAGGGGATCTGTAATAGGATATAGAACCTTTCACCTCTGTCTTATGAACAGAAAATCATACCCCTCTGATGCACATTTTGTGGCTTGTGAGAAGAGAGCTGGTGGTCTGAACCTCAGTGTCATGTGTCTGCTTCAGGAAGCCACACGATTTGGGACTGATTAGCCTCTTTGTCGGCAGCCCCCACAAAGGGGCTGGTGATGGTACCTCCTGTGCAGAGATAAAACACGCTGATTGTACAAGGGAAATTGGTCTCAGTGATGCTGATCTTGCTTTTGTCCCATGACTAGTAGCCAGTCTTTAGACATCTGTAGGACAGATAATCATGAACATGAATTTACTTACAAGACTGTAATGAAAGCACTGTGAATCATACATATGCATTTTTGGTGACTCAGATATACAATATTTTATCTGGCAACATTGCTTTGATGAGCAAAGAAGCAGTTTTAATGAAATGGATGCTAATATCTGACATTGCATCACCTGGCTCTGAATGGTCCTTCAGTGCCTCTGACTGCAGCACGTGTAGACCTGCTGACTGTCCCCTGCTGACTGTCCCCACACCCAGATGAGGAAATCCAACCTGCCTTGTGCTCATGTCTCTGGGATAGGAGGGATATGTGCCTAACCTTTGCAAACATCAGGGCCGGCCCCTGACATTGCCCAGAAGGAATACCTCCAGCTGCAGCATTTCTGATTTAGGGCTCTGAGGCTTAATCCATCAGCTAAGGTTGTATCCATCACCTGTGAAGGGAAATTCCCAAACTTAGCAACATTAGTAGGTTACATGGGAGTTCTTTGCTTCCAGCTGTTAAGTACATTAATAATATCTATAAATGCTTCTCTTTCTGTTAAAATACTGTCCTCAAATTCCTGTTGATGTGATGCCTTAGGTTTTA
>WEIT01039493.1:88929-110840 GCA_013389985.1 Dryoscopus gambensis | reverse complement strand
AGCTGCCCCCTCACACCCACCCCCTTTTTACTGTTGATTTTGTACTCGCCCTGCCACTGAGTGCCTTGAATAAATGTGAAGGAACCGACAGAATCAGCCAGAATAAAAGCTGGTGAAAGAAACCTGTCCCTGTGCCGTGTCAGTCCCCCACGGCTGTGACATTCCCGGTGGGAGCTGCACCGGGATGAGGCTGCCTGGGGCCAGAGGGGCCAGCAGGAAGGTCCCCAAGCCCTGCTCAGTACCTGGGGTCTGCAATCCAGGGCTCCTCATCCCGGGGCTCCACATCCTGAGTCTTCACAACCTGGGCTCAGCATCCTGGGGTCAGTGTCCCAGATCTTCGCACCCTGAGTCTCCCTGTCCTGGATATCCCACATCTGGGTCTCCTACATCTCAGCTCTCCACAACCAAACCTCCGGTGTCCTGGGGGCTTTACATCCCAGACCTCCAACATCTCTGGTGTTCACATGCCAGGTCTCCAACACCCCTGGCTCAGCATCCCAGGTTTCCACAGCCTGGATGTCTCCTCCATCCCAGGTGTCTCAATCCCAGATCTCAGCACAGTGAGTCCCCTCATGCCTGGTCTCCAACACTCTGGCTCTCCACGTGCCCTATCAGAACATTTGGGGTCTCCACACCCCAGTGTCACCATTCCGGGGTGCTGCACCCCTGAAAAACAAGAACACAAACACCCCGTTCAGGTCAAAAGGCCAATAGGGGCTTCATGGGCAAGAACCCACCCCAGAAGTGCAGCCCCTTGAGCCCCAGCCCTGCTCCCCTGTGCTCCCCCTTCCTTTCACCCCATTGTTTGAGGGGCCGGGTCAAGGGTTCAGCTCAGGGGTCGCAGCCTCCCTGGGGGGCTGAAGAGGGGGTGGGTGGCGGTCCCGGTGCCATTTAGCCCCGGCTGGCCCCGTGTCCCCTGTGCCCTCCGTGCCCCCGGGTCTCTGGGCAGGACTGGCCCTACATGGCCGAGGTCAGGCCCACGGCTTCGATGTTCCCTGCTCTGTCAAATCCCACTAATCCCCCCTGAGTCATCCCGCAGGCAGACGGTGACCTGGGAGGAATCCTGCAGCTGCGAGGCCCCTCTCCGAGCTCGGGGGGCTCCACGTGCCCCCTGAGCCCCTGCCCCCCACCCGCTCTGGCCCAGCACCTCGGGTGTGATGAGTTTGGCAGGTCTCAGGCGGATACCAGGATGAACTCCTGCTGCCAGGGGTCTCGCCTGTGCTCGGGGGGGTTCCCGTGCGTGTGTGAGTTGGGGTGTGAGGCTTTCCCAGCCCAAGCGTGACTCCAGGGGAAGAAGCCCCCGACGAGCATCCCCGGCCCCCTCCCCTCTCCTGTGGCCACGCCACGGCGACTTTCGCTTCCCGAAAAGCTCCCCGAGCCGGGAGGGGAGGCTGTGGGAGCACCACGGCGCTGGGATGGGGTTCGGGGTGTCCCTCTCTGTGCGGGGGTGCTCGCTGAGCCGCCAGCCCCTCCTCGGCAGGGCGCGGGGGCCGATCCCGGCCCCTTCCCGGGGGCGGCGGTGCCGCAGCTCCGCATCCCTGCCAGGGCGCGCTCGCTGTTTACAGGGACCCGAGTATTTTTACAGCGTGAGTCACCGCGCGTGCGGCTGCGAGCGGAAAGGCATCGGGAAGGGAGGGAGGCGGGGAAGGACGGAGGTGGGGAAGCACCCACCCACCCACGGGACCCTCCCCGCGGCTCCCGCTCGCCTCTGCCCCGGGGAGGAGCCTGGCGAAGCCTTAACCCGCGGGGATGCGGAAGGGAGGCGGCCCCAGGCCAGAACCGAGGCCATTCCCGAGCACCCCCCATCCCACGGAGCCCCCCAGAAAGTCGAGACAGGCGATAACAATTAAGCAGCGCTGACGTCAGATCTGTAAGTTTATTTGCTCAATGTACGACGGCTACATAATGACTCACATTCATGATATTCCATCACTGAGGAAAAACTGCTAAGAATGGTCCGTGTGTGAAATAATTCCTTACAGAAACACGGAGTTGGAAAAATAATCACTGATTAGACCTTAAAAATAGTTCACTGCATAACATGACAAAAAGCACAAACAAAGGCTCATTCAAAGAACACAGTCATTGTTCTCCTACACTGTAATAGTTATAATTTCACCATGACGAACACCAGACATTAAGATTAAGCTAACACTGGTGTTTTCTTTTGCTTTTTTTTTTTCCTTTTTAAAAACAAAATCATATATAATTGCATGTCACTATAGCAACATCCATAACAGATCAGTTTGTTACGATCACTATTTGGTAGAGCAAACTTTACCCCCGAAAAAAAAAAAGGAAAGAAAAATAAATTAAAAAATTTAAAAAATTTTTGAAGACTATTTTGTCATAGGAATACATAACATCTACAGTATAAGTTAATAAATTTCAAGCTACTGTATAGAAATACGACACTAGCATGCACAATATTGTATCAATAGAGTAATGGAGCAGTAATCATTTCACTGGAGAGACAGTATCATAGGCAAGTGCATCTCTTAAAAAATGAAAGAAACCATTCAAGCTGCTTAAAAATCAAGTCCCTGACCCCCACTCCGTTTTTAGCCCTCTTGTGCCATCTCTCCTGCATAAGTTTCCTAAAGCAGCCAGAGCAAAAAGCCAAAAAGAGTAGTAATTATTCGGGGAAAAAAAAAAAAAAAAAAAAGAAGATAGGTTTTGTAATTCCAGTAAATCACTTCCAAATTATACAGCTGGGACAACACTGCTCACGGGACACGGGGGTCGATGAGAGGGAAGCCTAAAGCATCTCCCGGTCCCGGCACGCGCCAGCACCGCGCGCCCCTCGCCGTGGGATGCCGCGCCCCGAATTCCCTGGGCNGCAGCGGCGGTGCCGTGTGTGCCACACCACGGCGGACGCGCCGTGTCGGGCTGGCTCTCGCGAGGGACAGGGGAAGCCTGGTTCCAAAATCAGCGTCAGAATCACAGCAAGGAATTAAAGCACGAGCGCGGTTTCTCCTCACTGCGCAGCGCTGGGGGAAGCGCTGCAGGGCGCAGCGCTCCGCGAGCCAGAGAACAGCAGTGAACCTCCAACGACCATGGAAAAAAATCAAAATTAAAGCTAAATTTACTCAAAATGGGGTAAGTATTACCTGCTAAGCAACTCAGATGCCCCGACTCCCACCCCCGGCCGGATCAGACAGACTCGGAAAAGATTTTGCTAAGAAGAGAACTAAGTTCCTGGGCTCCCGATGGTGGATAGAAATGTCTATGATTGTAGCTCTTCCCTTGAGGAATTTCTCTACCAAATTAGTGCCTAAGCTCCTGAAGTTCACTCATTACACCACAAGCTTCCCCAGGAGAAAGGAAAACACACCCGGCTTCCCTGGTGACAAACAAGGGAGCCCTGGGTGCCAGAGATCTGCTGACAAACCTCATGGTACAGTGGGAGAAAGTCAGGCAGAGTGAAATGGCAGTGCAATCCCTGAGGAAGCAGCTGTGGCACCTTAAATCAGGATGGTCTTTTGAAATACCAAACACAGTACATGACATACAGACCTGAATGCTCTTTTTTTTTTTATTTTTTTTATTACTTTTTTTTTATTTAAGTGGCATTTTTAAGTTTAAACACTTCCCCCTTTGTCTAATTAAGTTCTTAAACCTTTTGCTGTGGACTTAAAATAGTTGAAACAGCCGCTAGCCAAGCACCTGTTAAGCTGTTGACCAAAAAACTAGAGCAGCTTTGATGTTCCTCGGGCGGGCGGTCTTCTTGCCTTGGGCGACACAGAATAGCTAAAGCCAGTCCACAGGCGAGGACTGCTCAGGAAGGCAAGCCAAAAGAACTAGCAAAAGAAAGAAAAACAGACAATCAAAGGCTTGATGTCATATGGCTGTAATGTAGAAATACTGTAAACTGCAATTTAGTGTTAATACTGTAAGCTACCCTAATAAATATCTCAACCAAAAAGAAAAAGAGAAGAAAAAAAAAAAAGAAAAAAAAAAAAAGATTGGATGGCCTAAATCCCAGGGCTTTGAGAGCCCCAAATTCTTTCGTTTTGTTGGTTTTGTTTTTAATTCCTTCTCAATTTGGGGATTTGCAGCTGCGCCCTGGCAGGCAGAGCACTGCAGAGAGAGGCCCCGCGATGTGGGGCGGGCACACGGCACCTGGGCTGCGGAAACAAACGCTCGAAGCCTTACTGGAACCACAGAACTCCCTTTTTTTTTTTTTTTTTTTTTAAATGTTTTTGCGTTGCTTTCCTTAAAAACGAGGGCCATTCCATCCACGCAAATTCGTCTTAAAACCCTTTTTATTTCTAGCAATAAAGTTAAATTAAAGACAGCTCCACTTGTATTAATAATCTACAGAACAGTCCATATGCCAGTGAGGCTGCTATTCCATACCAGCACAGCCAGCCTGACTTCCACTAGTGGTGTTTTGGCAAAAATGTCAACGAGGCAATCAAAGACAGGTTGTGGGGGGCCTCCCTGGGAAGGTGTCCCCTCCCTTTCCCTCCCCCACCCCGGACCCCCCCCCACTCATGGGAAAAAAATAAAGACTGCAGTAGTTAGCATCAGCGTGCGGCTGCCAGTCCATCGGGGGGTCTAGTTGTTGCCTTCTCCGCCGTCGTCGTCTTGCTGATCGCTCGTCCAGAGCGTTAGGTTGTCGCGGAGGAGCTGCATGATGAGCGTTGAGTCCTTGTAGGAGTCCTCGTTGAGGGTGTCCAGCTCGGCAATGGCGTCGTCGAAGGCCGTCTTGGCCAGGTGGCAGGCCTGCTCCGGCGCGTTCTGGATCTCGTAGTAGAAAACCGAGTAGTTAAGCGCCAGCCCGAGCCGGATGGGGTGGGTGGGCTGCATGTGCTCCTTGCTGATCTCATGGGCTTCGCTATAGGCCTTCTCCGAAGACTCCACCACGGTCGCCCTCTTCTCCCCGGTGGCCACCTCGGCCAGGTAGCGGTAATAGTCCCCTTTCATCTTCAGGTAGAAGACTTTGCTCTCGTACTGCGTCTCGCTGCAGTTCTTGATCAGGTAGTTGTCCAGCAGGCTCAGCACATCCTGGCACACCGCTTCCAACTCCTTCTCGATCTTCTCGCGGTAGGCACGGACCATCTCGATCTTCTTCTCGTTCCCATCGGCAGAGGTCTTCTGCTCGATGCTGCTGATGACTCGCCAGGATGAGCGCCGTGCCCCCACCACATTCTTGTAGGCGACGGACAACAGGTTCCTCTCTTCATTGGACAGGGGCTCATTCAGCTCCGTCACCTGCATGGCGAGAGGGGGAGAGAAAAGAGATGCTTGCGTTAAGCCCCAGTCGTTTGACATTCGCAACACACCTTCGGGTGTTCCTGTGCATCTCTAGAGAGAGGCAGGAGGAGGCAGTCGGCTCGCAAAGTCCTGCTCTGTAATCCGGCTCTGTCGTCTGCTCCCATCCCAGCAGGAGCCAGCTGGGAAATCATGCTGTGGTCCAGACCCACAACAAATGGAGCAGGAGCTGGGTTTTACTTGAGAGATCAGCATTTTCCAGAATGAGAAAAATCTTCTAGGAAGGAGATGCCTTTCACCTGTAGGATGAGAGTCGGGCTTGGTGGTGCAGGGGAGAGGGACAGTCAAAGCAAGAGGGAGGAGATGGTCCAGGGTTCCGAGCTACCTGCATGGACTAACACCACCAGAGCTACAGGGTGTTCATCTTTTCTGCTTCCCATGAGCACAGGGCACGCTTGCCAGACACCCAGAGAATCTGTGAGATGGTATGATTACAGCTGCCCCAGGCATCTGCACAGATGAGGACTTACAAGCTCACATGGCAAGGGGAAAGCCCCCATACTGGATTTTCCTCACTGAGGTTAACAGTGTTAACTCACACCGTCACCTGCCTCATGCACCGCAAAAAAACCAAAGGGATTATGGAGATGATGAGCACAGAGCTCCCTCAGTTGCTTGGCAAGCACCACTTGGTATCGCAATAATCCCACTCCAGCTCCCAGAACACCATCGCTGGCTGGAGCCACCCAGGCAGCACCTCTGGCCAAGCACTGCACCAGCTTCCCCCCCCCGCGGCAGGAGAAGCCCTTGGAGCAGACAGGACACCACACGGCCGCTCCCCTGGGGCGGTTACAGCTGCCAAGTGGCACTTTGAGCCGGGGCATGGCCATTGTCCCCTTTCCCTCAGGACACACCCCTGCCCCACATTCACGCCCTGGCAGAGCCACCTGGGATTTGGGCCAGCAGAGCAGGAACCTGTGAGCCACCTCATGGCAGTCAAGGATTAGGTAATGGTTTGGATGTGAAAGGCTTCTGCAAATACTGAGTCACTTTCACAAGGATCTGTAAGGACAAGGTTTGCTCTGGGCCCAGATAACCACGTTTATGGTGGGGATCAGGAGGCCAAGGGCTCTGGGCCCAGCCCAGGGCCTCATCTGAATGGCCTGGAATGACTCACACTTGCTCACACCGTATTAACCTGCACATTACAGAACATCCACTCCTCCTGCGGCTCTCCAGCCACGCTCTGGCTAACGTCTCCTCCCAAAACCAGGCTAGAGCTAAGCCTCTGTCCTCCACAGCAAGCAGAGTCTCTGATCAGACCCCCTCTAGCCCTTTCCCTCAGGGCAGAGGCAGCAAGCAGACCCTCCACTCGCACCCCTGCTGCTGTGTGGATCTGTGCTGCTCCACGGGATGCACTAGAGCCTGGCAGAGGAGCAGCACACATCCCTTTTCCATACAGAAGAGGGTCTTCCTGTGCAAACCAGCACAACTGCTTCTGCTCCAGGGTAAGAGACAGCGAGGGACCAGGGAAATGGGTGTCACGTTAATGAGGGCAGGATCTCCTGGGACTATCAGCAGTCGCCAGCGGCGCAGGACAAAGAGCACAGGGCAGGATGCCAGGGCAGCTCCCAGTGTTCCCGCCCAAGGTAAGCAGGGCGGCGATGCCCAGGCCAGCCGGCAGCTCCCGGTGCCCGGCTAACCCTCATACCCCTCTCCCAGCCAGGACAACGGTGACTGTTTAACCACAGGGCCCTGGGATCCCTGTGATATCCTGCTTCCTGCAGCTGGGCCAGGCAGGGCTCAACCACAGTGTGCCCAAATACCGTGGTGAGACATTTGTACGCTGCCTCCAGCCTGCCTGCTGCTCTGAGGTCTCTACTCTGCAGTTTTACAGGATGTCTCCCTCCATTCTTCCCTCTCAGTGACACCTGAACAAACATACAGTAATGATTCTGTAAGTTGAAGACATCTTTGGGAGCACAACAAAGGTGTCCCCCTGCCCCAGAGCTTATGGGTTGTCTGTCCTTGGAGATACTAAAGACTCCATCAGGTTACCTGAGGTCTTTTCCCACCTAAGCTGCCCTGTTCTGAATGAGGGATCTGGAGCTAGAAGCATCCAGAAATCCCAGCCTGAGTTATTCTCTTCCAGCTGTAAATGGAGTGTCCAACAGCCATACACGAGACTCAATGATTCCAAGAGTTTTCTGTCCTGACAGGGGTTGTGGAGATTGATCACTGCATGAAATCTTGCTTTAGCAAGATGCTCCCCGAGAAGAGACACCAGTTTTGAAGTGAGGACCAAGCGGGTGATTTAAAGCTGCCCCACAGCCACGTCTGCAGATACTAATCTCTGCAGGAAGAAGTAGATTTACCTCCTCTCACCAGAAGAGTCTTGCTGGAGGACAGATTTATTAAAACTACAGGGAGCTTCGTGGGATTAGCTTTGCCATAAACATTTTAAATTCGAAGTTATTAAGGATTACGGAGGAAAGTTGCCTGTCAAAATCCTTTCAACAAACTGGCTGACAGATGGAAGATACACCTGTGGAGACAGCAGATTCCCCCAGAGAGCTCACAGGGAACTTGGAAAAGCAGGAAGGGAGCCTTGTTAACCATGTCACTGCTTTCTGGCAGGACCCAGACTCCCAGGAAGGAGCACTGCAGAGGCATGGCCAAGATCTAACATGGGTGGGGACAAGGACCACGTCCCTCAGCATCAGGAGAGGGAAGAGGCTGCAGTCCCCAGACACTTCAGTTCGCAATTGAGCTGAGGGAGGAAGGACAGAAAACCATCTGGCTCTTGCATTCCCAGCAGGAAGGAAATGCAAGATGCCCAGGACACAAGGTATCAGACAGCAGGGTACACCGAGCTACCTGATCGGAATCAGAAAAAGGCAGAAAAGATGGATCCCAGGTTCAGCTGCCTTTGAGGACACTCCTGCCCTCGGTCTGCCCAGAGCTGCCTGCTGCCCCTCAGCTACAGCCAAGAGCCTGCTGCCCGCTCGCCTGTGCTGGCACTTCCTGCCACAGCCCCCTCCACACTCTGGACTGTGCAGTCACTGTCGCTCTGCCCTCCCCACAGCACTGCACCAGTGCCCATCTCCAGCAGAAATCACTCTGACACCTCTGCACCAGCCTGTCACGTGCACGTGCGGCTGTGCCTTCTCTGTAGCCTGTGCTGGCCAAACAAATGCTGATTTTTTTTTTCCTTACACTGCAGGATACCAAAACAAACTGAGTTCAATCAAGCCACAGGTAAAACAGCAGGTTCTGATATGCCGAGTTCGTAGCATTGCACTGAATGCCTCTGATATAACATCAAATAAAACAATATCCTGCATCAGGCCTGGATCACACTGCAGCAGTCGTATTACAGAAGGGCAGAACCTTCCCCTTTCTCACCTCAGACAGTGAAGGGGTCTCACCTCCCCGAAGAAGGGCAGTACCCTGATCAGGTCCCCTGATGCCATTTCCAGCACTGTTACATGGAGTCAGAGACTTCAAATAGCCAAAGGAAAATCTTAATTTGGCATTAGGAGGGCTTGGCAGGAGCACAAAGCCATCAGCCCCTGGCTGGAGGTCCACCTGCTCTTTGGGAAGCTCAGTCAGTTTGGAGTTTTACTTCTCTGGCTGCCAGCAGAGAACAGCAGAATTTGCTCTGCAAATCTCAGTAGCTGTCCAGCCTCATCTCACTCCTGTGCCCATGCAGAGTGGGGAGAGGGGCAGGAGATGCATGAGCCTGAAATGGCGTCAGGTCCTGGATGTGGCATAAAGAGCCAAGGACAAAGAGCTGACCCACATGGTGGAAACTTGATAGAGGAAAGTCTTTTAGCCATTCTGGAAGAAAAAAGAAAAAAAAAAAAAAAAGGAGAACACACCCACCAGGAGCAGACTGCACAAGGACACCCACGCAGGGAGTGCAGGGAGCTTGGCATGGAGCAGTCTGTGCTGCCAGGCTCTGGCTGGGAGGCACAGTCCACCACCAAGCTTGAGGACACTGCCAGTTCCAGTCTCACCAGCTCCTCTGATGGCACAGTGTCTGTACCACGAAGACTCAAGTGCCCTTAAGCCATGGGGAAATTCCATGAGTTCCCGCTGGACAAAAATTACTGGAAGTTTAGGGTTTATACTGTTTGGGAGACCAGAGGCTTGTACAAATCCAAGCCCTCTGAGTTGCAACAAAGCACTGCACAGGCAACACCATCTCTGAGAAGGTTTTCCTGATTTCTCCACTACAGCTGGAGCTCTGACTCAGCACCCTGCCCAAAACCTGGCAGGCTCCCGGCATGCCCGAGGATCGCATTGCAGCCAGGGAAGGCTCAGCCTCATGAGCAGAAGCCAGGGAGCAAGCAAAACTTTATCTGCCCCTAACGTCCAGGTATGTAAACTCCAAAAGCCCAAGGGTTGCTTCTACAGCACCTTCTTTCGGGAAGCATCCCAATAACAGGCTTTGGTGAGACCCACGGGGAAGGTTTGCTCCCAGAGAACAGCAAGTTAGGTTGGTTAGTGGCTTATTCCAGGACTCCTGTCCTCCACTTCTCACCTTGCATGAGTAGGTCTGCATACACATTAGGAAATGATCATTAGTGAGGTCCCTTCAGTGAAGGCAGCGGAGATCCATCACAGGAATTAGTTCTACCTGTTTATCCTTGCACACTTTTCACTTAGTTTGATAATTAAGTGCCCACCCATTTACGGCTTCTGCCTGGCTTTGATGTCTTATCTTAAAGCAGACAGCACTGGCAAGCTGAGAGGACCCAGAGATCCTTTCCTGGGGAATACCATCAACATCTGACAGTTTAAACCATGTTATAAACCTCAACACTTGCTCTTCTTATTGCCTAAAAGAGAATCCGAGTCCTTCAAGACATCAGATACCTACAAAAGAGCAAAGCTTTCCTGGAGAGACAGAGACATCCACGAAAACTTCAAACTGTTCCCTGAGAACAGCTTTTAAAGATCACCAGAGCTACTCTCCCGCCAGGATACACAACATCCATCTCCCCTTCAGCACTCGTGCTTCCTGTTCTATCTACAGCTCCTGCACCATGTATTTAAGTTTGTTCTCTCTCCACACAAACCCCAGCAAGCGTCTTGTTTTGCTTCACATGCAGCTCGTTAGTCTGAGCTCCGGCCTGAAGGTCCCCTTCTCTGTTTCATTTTTTGAAAGACAAATGTGCTTTTGAAACAATGTTCTGACCAAGTCCAACCACTGAACCCTTCTTGGGTCTGAAGCCACTGGCAAGGGGAACAACCAGCACACAAGCCCTCCAGCCTCAGGAAGCTGAAAAAGTTTGCAATATCTGCAGACATGTCACCTTGCCCCCATCTCCAGCTGCTGTCTCATGGTGGGACCCCACCACACATGTGCAAGGACAAGAGGACATGGCCTCAGGCTGTGCCTGGGGAGGTCCAGGCTGGGCATCAGGAAGAATTGCTTCACACAAAGAGTTGTCAGGCATTGGAAGGGGCTGCCCAGGGAGCTGGTAGAGTCCCCATCCCTGGAAGTATTCAAGAAACGACTGGACATGGCATTCAGTGCCCTGGTCTGGTTGACAAGGTCAGTGGTGACTGATTAAAGGCTGGACTCTGTAACCTTGGAGGTCTTTTCCAACCTTAATGATTCTGTGACAAAACCACCTTCAGCAGCCTGAGTGCTGTCATTTTGGAAGGTCACGACTGACAGACTGTTTTTTCTGTCCCCAGCTCGCCCTAACTTGAAGAAATGGCTGCCCTCAAGCACATGAAATCGTCACAATTCCCCAGCAGCCTGGTGACAGTCACGACTCGATGTCACACAGCCTCACCAAGAACAGCTTCTCCCCAAGCTCCAGAGCGAGCTGTCCTACAACTCCATTGCAGCAGTCGGAAAGATGCTTTTCTTAAGCACTGTCCTACTTTGGCAAAGTAGGCGTGTGTTAAACCAGACCTAAATCTAAAATGTTACCAGATTGGTTTGGGTTCTTTTCCCCTGCTGCCTTGCCTTCGCCCCCATGTCACACTTCCCAAGTGGAAGTCACACCATAACTGCTTCTCTCCTCGCTGACCCCTTCCACTGTCCTCTGCTCATGTTCTAACTCAGCGTGGCCAGGGGGATTTTGGGCTGTAGGTCAGAACCCTTCCCTTCATCCCAGACAAGACCAAAAAAACCACGTGCAGGCTGTGGGCAGACACAAGTTCCCCACTGCCTTCTCCTTTGTTGGTTTCAGTATGAATAATCACCTGCTAGTTCCCGTTTTCTAAGCTGGCAGGGCCAGTTCACATCACAGGATAGCAGCTGAGGGCACACGGGATGGTTCTGCCATTACATTTCAAATTGCTCCCAGTGCCTCAAGGACCAGTGTCTGCAGAGAACTGTTTACTGCCTGCAGCCCAACTGCATCTCAGAGGCTACTCAGGCGCTCCAGACACCAATTAGGATTTCTGCATGTTCCTACATTCAACAGCAGCTTTCATCCCACTCTGCAGCCTTTATTACTTAAGGCAACTTTGAACCACCCAAGACAAAGTCTTCAAATGGGGAGATGTGGAAACCAAGAGCTCATTTATTTCACCGGCCTTTGTAGCTTAATAACTACATGTGATCGCACTGCAGTCAGGTTTGATCAGCCCTTGGAGCCTGCAGATCTCCTACTCCAGTTTCAGTGTGGCCATCATGGATTTCAGTTAGAGAAAAGGCAGGTTTCAGCTACTTGGGTCATTTTTGCACATGAAAGGTTGAAGGAAGCCAAGGTGAGAAAACCAGTGAGAGCAGCAGAGCCCTGAGCTGCTCCATTCAGCATCTGGCAGCAGCTTTTTATGTACCAGCCCTTATCTGCAGCACTGCAGTCCCAGCACTTGGTCTAACAACTCCAGGTTTTTTTCTGCTACAGAACACCTGGATGCCATTGATTTGTGTCCCCAGCTTCTTCTGCAGCTTGAGATAAGGCAAACATGAGGGAGCATCTGTCTGCCATGGCTATTGTGGACAGAGAGCACCCCAGACACATCCCAGTAACCAACTGGGAGGAACAGCCCCGGTCTCCCAGTTTTGTGCATGCTCAAGCGTGGAGCTACAAACCATTTCTGAGTTAGCATTGCGCAGGTCTGTTGCAGGGAGCTGCTCCTCTAGCCAATATGTGCTTTTTGAGCCAGGAAGGAATTATGCTCAAGTTTTCTTGTCTTCCTTATTAACACCCTGATTCTCATTAGCCTTACTGACAGGCTATTAAACAAGATGAAAACTGGCCGTAGGACAACTTGTTTCAACATCTTGCTGCCACTACCTGCCTCGTACTTATTAAAAACTCTCAGGAAAAATGATCGACCTCTGTTGGCCTAGTGCCTTCCAGCCACCAGATGGAGAGAGCAGTGAGTCCGACCACATCAGTCCCAGCATTTCAGAGGATTGTCACTCAGGGCTCATCACATCGTCTCCGGCAGATGGGATACCAGCACCTTTGCCTGCTAACTACAAAGCAACAGAAGGGATGCCAAGTTATTCCTTCCCTGGGATACGGCAGGCTGGCAGCATCATCTGCCCACTGCTGCGTTCCTGTGAGTGCCTCAGCAGCAGCCCAGGATCACCACCACCCTTCTCCACCACCCAACAGCTTGGGGAGCTCTCCGGCCCCGGATTATCTGCTCTGTTCCCTGCTGATAGGCCTGTTCTCCAAGCTCCCTGCTGAGCATGTGGAAGACCAGTGCCACAGCGTGCCACTGCCATGAGAGCTCAGATGTACCCCTGGAGCTCACAGCAAGTTTCAGGAGCTCAGAGTTGATCTGCTGATCCTTTTGGAAGGAGAATGACAATTCATGGTTGCTATAAGGCTCTTCTGGGCTGCATTAAGCTTCTCCAGGTGAGAGCTGAAGAGCTCTTCAAGAGTAACTGCAGCTCTTTTCCTCAGCAGCATTTCTGTACAAGTTTAAAGACTTGGGTTTTTTAATTTGTGTTCAAGGATTATTCCTCAGAAGATTCCATCTACTCACAAGTTTTTGAGCTGAAGCAGCCATCCACAGGATGGCCACTCTAGAGTCTTAAGACTTGGTCAACACAGAGGAAAATGGGTTTTTTCTTTCTAATTCATGGTAAAACAAACCCAAACTAGACAGATTTCAGGGACTCTCTAGATAAATGCACCAAGTTTCATGTGGTGAGGGTGTTTAGTGCTGCTGGGAGCATTAGCTGCTTAAAGATTTACCTCACAGCTACTGAGGGTACTAATCTGGCTCAGATCTTAGTGCTTTCCTGCTCACCTCCAGCCCCACTGCCAGGCAGTAAGAAGCCTGCCACCAGATCATCAAATCCTCCCCAGAGCATCAAGTGCCAGGGCTTGTCCTTAATCAGGGGCTCAAAAAATGCCTGTGCCCATGACCTCTACCCAGCTGAGCCAAGTGGAGAGAGAAGACACGATGTGCCATGGGCAGGCCACCCCAAGGCTGGGAGCACGTTCTGGTTGCTGGGAGAGCCTGTTCCCAGGTCCACTGGAGCAGGATGAACTGGGCAACTCCTGGCTGCTGGCATGGCTTCCTTTGACACAGCAGAGCCACTGCTGCCATGGCAGCTGCAAGCTGCCGCTCCCAAGGGTGAAATGGGAGAAGCTGCAGCCATGCAAAACTCCCTGCAGAGCGCTTGTATGTTTTTAGCTGCTCCGTGTCACTCCCCCAAACACTTTGGGAACGCCTGGTTGTTGCACATCAAGGTAAGGTTCCGGAAATATTTAAAAAAAAAAGGGCACCTCACAAGATTTGTGCTCTACGTCTCTTGGTCTGCAGATCCAGCAGTTCCTTGGTGTCTCAAACATGTTTTACCAGATTAAGCAAGAGACTTCCCAGAACATCTAGGTGGATTCCTGCATGCCAGCTCCACGATAGGTTTAATTTCTGCATCAGTGAGTAAGGTGATTATCCCTCCAGATGTACTTTACCCTCCCACTGCTTCAGGGATTTCAGGCTTGATCTTACACACCTCTAGCAAAAGCAATTTTATTTAATTTCTTAAATTAACTTGCAGAACAGAAGAAAGTCAAGTTTTTGCTCTGGCAGCTTTCTGGAGCACTGTAACCATTATTAAATTACAAGGAGGGTCACTTCACTATCCTAGATCTAACTGTGAGTTTAACTACCATTGCCTGGCTCCAGCCATCTCCTCCCAGCCTCTTCTGAAGCCCAAGGGACTCCCACCACAGATTTGATCTCAGTTCATCACAGGTGACAGAACCCCTCGGGCGCCAATGTCATCTTGACACCACCAAACTGTCTTGACACCACCAAACGCAAGAAGCCAAGCTCCCAACTTCTAGGTAATGAAATATTCATCCCATGTAACAAAGCCCAACAGCATAAACAGGCAAAGCTCCAACGCCTGCCCCAGCTGGGTGTAAATCAAAGGCTGTTAATCTTCCCCAAGTTCTCATTCACTGCTGAATACTAAGCATTAGCCTTTTACAAGCAGAGATCTCCTGCAGCAATTGTTGAGCGTGTCTGTTAGCACACGGCACAGCAACAGCTTCTCCACCTACTATTAATAAACTTTATGCTGCTGAGCACCACAACTGTCCAAACAACGTGTCCATCAGCAGCCTCGTTAGCACTGAAGCTGAGACTTCTCACTGGTGTTTTTCTAGAGCCTTGCTGAAACCATCTTAGAGAGGAGTCAGAAGCACACTGACATGCCAAGTAGCTTTGCTTGGTACGTAAGCAAAGACACATCCCAAGCAAGCCAACCCATCCAGCCAGATCAGAGGGTATTTGCAAACAATTAAGGAATGGTTTGCACTTGGAATCCCTACAGACTTGTGCTCATCCAAAGGCAGCTGCCTCGAACACCCATAGACAGACTCAATTCTAACATCTCCTTTATAGAAGAAAAACATTAAGTACTCTAATCCCTAATCTGGGGATCACTTTAAGGGAATCTCACGCCATCATCAGTGACATGTTCTCTAGTTACTCTCCTACTGCAATTAACTAATGCACCGCCCCCGGTCACTAGATCACTAGCTTGGGGCCAAAAATCAGGTTTGTTTAGTACCTAATTGAGCATGTACTGGGTCATGTCCGAGATGTGACTAAATCTGGGTTAGCACAGAAAAAACCTGAGACTGGGGGAAGTTTGCCCTTAAATAGGCAGACAAAGGCTTTTGTTTCGCCAGCTACACAAGGGCTTTGCTTTTGAGAGACAGTCTTGTCAGTGTTTCCTGCAGCCCAGGGACTGCTGCCTCATCATTTCAGCTCCAGTTTCCAGAACTTACCATTTCTGAGCCTTTCCAGACTACACCAAGCTAACCAGCACTGCAACCAGCATGAGACTCCTGCGTGAAGATCAACCTTTATGATTTACCAGCCCCAGCAGCTCCCAGGGCTCCAGCCCACAGGAGGGACCAGCAAGATGCAGCAACTCAGCCTCACTGCCATTGTGCACTCAGAAAAGATGGATAAAGCCATCCCACTGCTGAGGTCCTCCCCCAGGCACGCTCCCCATCCAGAGCCAAGGGTGGGAATCACACATCTTGACATCTGGGTTCTGGAGCAAAGAGTCAGGCCTCTTACTTAAAAAAAAAAAAAATAAAGAGCAGAATGAATATCATTTTGTCCCCATTTCCCTTCATTTAAGGCTGGGAGGAAGGACTTTGCTCATTAGATCAGGAAGCCAGGAGAAAAACATTGCCACAAAGCCATTTTGTTTCCATGGGGAAAGAAGAGTTCCCCCACCTTCAATGACCAAAAGCTGCACCGGCAGAGCCTGGGAGCCATCAGCCATGGCAGAACATTTTATCTCCGTGCCACCAGCACAAAACCGGCCACCACCAAGTATCTGAACAGCTTCTTCAAGTCAAGCCAAAGGTTTCAGAGGCTGAAAGACAAAGCCACCCAGAATCCAGCACAGTGACGAATCCATGGCTACTTCTCCTTGTTTTAGCTGGTTTCCAGGCTAATGCTGCCCAGCAGTGACCATCACTAGTCAAATTGAGTCAATACTTATGTTTCCACTCAATTTTTGCTTCCCAGACAAGGCAGTTGCTATTTTCCAGAAATGGCAGTTGCCCTTTCTCTGCAGCCACGTGAATCTAACATTGGGGAGCAAGACTTCAGCTAAGGACCAGTTAGGTTAGTTAGCCTTCCAGTAAAGAGCTGAAGTCGTTGAAGGCTTTCAGCTTTCTAGAAGGAAAAGACAAAGGCTTGACCAGCAAAGGAAAGAAGGTCTAAGCTGGCTCCAAACCAGTTAGCACAAAAAATACTCCTCACAGTATCAGCTTTGGAAAAACCTGTCTTGGGCTGCAGAGCACTGAAGCGTAGAAGAACGCCTGGATGCATCAAGGGTGCAGCAGCTACCCACAGACAACCTCAGCCCTGCATCACAGCTTTGCCACGGTGAGGTGGAAGATGATGCCTGTGTCTTATCAAGACTGTCGCTGGAGAAACGCTTGGGAAGCCAGGCAAATCCTGTTCCGCTGTGCTTTGTACTGCACTTATTCCAGTATGCATTCACGTTTCGCTGGCAGCTCAGGAGGCAGAATGGGGCAGAAAAGCATAAGGCAGAGTCCCAAATGCCCCAGGCAGTGACCCATCTGAGGAAAAGCTCCCTCAGGTCAGACTGGAGGCATTTTCCAGTGCCTCTTTCCCTGTACCTACCTCTGAACAGCCTGGTGTTGGGCTGGGACATCAAGCAGCCAGCTCTGGTCTGAACTAGTCTGACAGTCCTCCTGGCTCTTCCCTGCCAGACTGGAATTGAGCTCCCAACACACCACTCACCTCTGCCAAGGGAAAAGCAGCACCAACAAGTTCAGCAGTGCTCCACATCCAAGGACACGTCTGAGCTCAGACAAAGCCACCTCCCAAAAAGCAGCCGGTTACTCAAGCACTCGCAGTTGGGACACACAAAAGCTTGGATACTTTATTTTTCCTAAATATGTACCCTTGCACACAACTTCTGTGCATGGTTTACTTGGCATAAAGCTGCTCCAAATCAAAGCTTAAGGGTTCAGTCATAGAGTTGGTGCATTAGGCCCTGCCAGATGTGTCACCATCCATGGAGGTTTCTCCAGATGTCAAGTCATGGCTACCACTCTCCTCCTCAGCCCCTGCTCCATCATCTGCACCTGGAGCCATGTTTCTCCTTGTACCCTCAAGAGCAACAGCTAGTAGATCCAATTCCTAACTACAGGCCTGCAGAGATAGTAGAAATATCAGGCTTTGAAAAAATCTTAGTCCCTAGGATTGTGACCTTAGGGTCACTCACCAGCCTGGGAACAAAACCCAGGTCCCCCCATAGGCTACTGGGGACCATCAGGTCGCTTTCACTCCGCCTCCCTGATCTTAAGCTCCTCAAGGCTGAGACTGCTTATTCCTGCTTGGAAAGCCAAGCTGAGCATGCTCCTGAGCAGCATTAATGCTACTGGCCTGGGCACAAGAAAAGTGGTTCAGTAAATGTACACGAAGAAGAGGAAAAAGTATGGTGGGGATCCCTAGCTTAAGGAAAATCGTAATTCTACCAGCCATAGAAGCTGAGGAAGAACCAAGTTCTTCATCTCCCCGATCACAAACCAAATCCCAGCTGCAGGAGGCAGAGGGACACACCACGGTTACGTGGATAACCCTCACTGCTCTTGAAAGTACCATCCATAACATCCATGAGAACCACTAGGAGGATGCCAAAGACATCATCCATTTGCCAAGAACAGTGTATATGCCGCTAGATGCTGGAGGTTCCAATCCAGGAAACATGTTTGGAGCTGAAGTTCTGTGGTTGTCCCTAAATTGCTGTTCCTGAACATTCCAGCAAGCCCAAGTACACATAAATCAGTGTCCAAAGAGTTTATTCCAGAGAGCAACTTTGGGATCAGCTGGTGAACAGCTGGGGCAGACAGGGCTTATCCATTGACATTATGAAGCTTATTTGGTGTACTAAAACAATTGAATCTCCTGTGAACCAGCCATCTTTACACACAAGAAGCAGCAAATAAAGGTGGTTGAAAAAAAATTTAATAAATCAAGACAACTCCCACCAATCCTTTTGCAGTTTCAGGGTTAGACATCATCCAACAGATCTACTGGATAAGCCCAAATAATCTAAGGGTTCTTGGAGAACCCTTGACCAAGAGTCTTACTGTTTCTATGTCCCCAGGCATAATTCAACTGCTATATTCTCCATCACTGTCTCAATATCACTTTTGTTTAGTTCAAGAAGAGCTATTTCCAGTCAAATCCACCTGGTTGCTACACTTGGCCAACTAAGAAACCCAGCATGGTCTCGTAAGTCAGTGACTCTTCCTAAATGGACTAAATAAGAACTCAGAGGAGCTCAAAGAGGAATTTCTAAGAGCTTGAGCTGCTGAAGACTGGCCAGTTAATGTGAGCAGCGTACAGTGTCATGTACAGGGCATATTGCAACCTGTGGCTTAGGTGCAGATGTGACTCAGGCTAGTGCTATGAGGTGCCAAGGCCGAGCCACACAGAGACAACCCCACACTGGGAACCACTACAAGGTCAGAAGGGCAGGAGCTCCTGACAGCCACAATCCTGTTCTGACCCCATGGACCCCCAGGAAGGAAGCCCTGCTCACGAGTCAGGCTGTCCCCAGTCCCTACCACTGCAGTTCACCAGTGGTCTGCAGGCACCGCGAGGCTGGGCAGCATTCGAGACGCCTGCACAAGAGCATCAATGCTGCCATTAGATGCCAACGTCTAATGACTGCAACATCCACCTCGGCACTGGGAATGGTTTCTCCAAAGCCTTCCCCAGCCCCCCTGGGAAGTGCTACTACAGTAGCTCGCACTCCTTGCTCCCCTCCCACCATCACAGATGGCCTGCCCAGCACTCCTCCTGGAGAAGCCTTTCCACACCATCCTTTTGTCTGTCTACACTGCAAGCAGAGAGCAGATAATCATCCCTGCTCTGCTCCCTGGGGGCTCTTCAGATAGGATGCATTTGTGCTACTACCCCTTTTTCCGAGGGTGAGCCTGCTGTCTGTGTGAAGCCTTGCTATCAGCACTAGTAGACTGGGTGTGGGGGATGATAACCTGCCCAGCTGGTGACCACCATGGGAGAAGCCCCCGTGCCAGGGAAGGCCTGCAATTCCCCACCCTCATGCTCCTCCTCCACCCACAGTGGCCATTTACCGCACCAAGGTGTGGTGTCTAAAGCTTGGAGCAGCCATCTGCTTTCCAGCATCTCCAAATTCCCACACCCACCACAGCTGGTGGTCCTCACGTACAGCACAGCCATGGCCCTGCTGCAGAGCTTGGGTCCCCCAAAGTCAGGCAGTTGGGTGTTCCCCTCACAGGCAACAGCCCCACACTGACACCATACATAGGGGCAGTGCAATAATTCTCCCCACACACTTTTAGAAGGCAACTTATTTCCTGCTAAAGTTATTGCAATCATCTTGATCATTCACCTGCACATCCCCTCAACACAAAGGTCTGTGGGGAGGCACGTGCTCCACTCCCTGGGCAGCACTGGCCAGGGGCTTGGCAGGGCTCCCACCTCCGGAAAGCCTCCAGCAGCACTGCTCTCCCCAGCTAATGGATATCGATCCCCAGCCCTGGCGTGGGCTTGGATGGTAAAGCTCTTCCTGAAGCTGAACCAGACAAAAATGCATCTTGCTCCAACCACCAGCACTGTGGGAAGTGAAATCCCAGCAAGCAAGCCCAAGGCCAATGTCTGACCACTGACCAGCCTGGGGACCAGCAGAGAGCTTTCCTGTCCCCCAACACCTGGTAGGGCTGATGGTACCCCCAGACAGCGCTGAGGTGACAAGGGACATGACCAAGGTCATACAGCCATATCCTGGATCGATGGGCCCAGCCCCACACCCTTCCTGGGTGTGGCATCACCTTCTGCTCTCTCTGGTAGGTGAGGGGACCATCTGCTGTGTTTTCAGAGATCCCCCTTTGTGGGCTGAAGGAGCAATCCTGCTCCTGCAGCAGCAACATAATGGCAGGTAGCAGTCAGGGGCAGTGGCAGCTAGCACTTGCAAGAAGGAGCTAGAAGTTATTATATATAATAATATTTTAGAGAAACTATTGTGATCCCAGACATGACTGGATGAATCAGCAGACAGCAAGAACCCCAGCACACCGTTTCCACTTTAAACCATTAACACAGCACAGGATCCCAAGCAGACAGGGCTGAGGCTGAACAACCCAGCCAGCTGCCCCACGTGAGGTGGCCACCAAAATGCATCGGTGAGATGAAGCCGCAGGAAATCGAGCCTCTTTTACGCCCATCGCTGCCACGACAGGTTTGCAAGGAGAACCATCCGGCATTTCCCAGCAGGGTGCTCGGGAGGGCTAGGTTTGGAGGGCAGGATGGCTCTGCATCACCTTCGCTAGGCGCAGCCCGCATGCTCTCTGCTACCGCCTGGGTGCATTGCAGCTTGGACCATGGCATATGACATCACTAGGCGTTGCTACGGAAATGAGTGCGAGGTCATCAGCCTCCCGCACAACCGGGGCTGGGGGCTGGGCAGCGCACGGGGACGGGGATAACCGGCTGTGACACGGCTGTGACATGCCCGTGGCCGCCGCACCGGCCGTGCCGGAGCTGGGGCAGCGCGGTGCAGAAAGGAAGAACAAAGCTCTGCCTTTTGTTTGCTGGTGAAGGGAGGCGTCAGCGCTCCCGCTGGGAATCGCTTCCTTACGGCCAAACTACCCGGCAACTGATAAGAGGCGTTAGCCCGGGTTACTGTTTCACCAGGGCCCGTAAGGGCTAGAAGGAAAAAAAAATCACATATATGAGCCCTTAACAACGCCTTGGGTTCAAGCACCCAGCCCGGGGAAGCAGGCTAAGAGAAATTCACAGTGCAACACGGCTGTGAGTCGCAGGCATATCCCTGCTGGCTTTGTCACGGCGGCTGTATTATCCGTAGGAAATGAGCTGTAGGATCTGCTCACACAGCAGGCTTGGCTTTAAAATGAATAGATGCCGCTATCAGAAAATGGTATAAAAGCCACAGTGCAGCAGAGGGACAGCCCGGCTGGTTAAACGTGATAATATCTCATTCCGATTATCCGTATTTCATTCCTTGATAAGACATCTCCTCCCTCCCCGGGCTCGGGCTGTGACAGTTTTGTCTGTTTGATAAATGCAAGGTTATTGACAAAATGGTGCAATATGGGCAAACAGAGCTGCACCCACGGCAGACTGCGACATTCCCAGATCGGCATTCACTTTTCATCAGCCGGGGAGGACACCCCAGCTCCCAGCAAAGGTTCAGACCTGACTAAGAAGACAAACATAAAGAACAGTTTTCCCCTTTAAAGCACCCCCTCCCTCCCTCCACCCAGTCTAGCCTCTCTGCAATATGACAAATGCAGAATCTTCTGGAATGACTTGATCCTGCCTCCCACGATTGCTTTGTTTGCAAGATCAGATCAGAGATATGTTTTTTTTTCCCTTCTTATATTGTCAAAATGTCAGTATTGAAGGGGAGCGTTCAGTGTCACAAATCAGATCAGCCTGCTATATGCAGAGTCTTTATTTTAAGAGCGTGAAATGAATACAACATGACTCAATTCATAAATCTCCAACCAAGAGCAGTAAAAATAAGAGCTTTGACAGTGGAAGGGCTCCCCATCTTTGGGGTCGCGGCACACGCCAGCCCCGGCGACCAGGCGTGGGAAGGGATGCACCAGGAGCTATTTCGGCAGCGGGAGAGGTGTGCACGCAACCCCCCCACACACCCCCCGCTCGGTCCCCCCCTGCCTCGC
>WEIT01039493.1:55416-73124 GCA_013389985.1 Dryoscopus gambensis | reverse complement strand
TGCCGCAGCCCAGCTGCCGGCAAACCACCTGGGCGTCGGGGAAGTCCCAGTCGTCGTCGCAGACGGTGCCCCAGGTGCCGCGGTGCCGCACCTCCACCCGCCCGCGGCAGCTCCCGTTCCCGTTCGCCAGCCGCAAGCCGCCACCTGCGTGGCACGACGCCGGGGGGACCAGGGCTCCACAGGGGGTCCGGTGTCCCCTGCTGACCCTCCAAGGGCGTGGGGTGAGCCCCCGGTTTCTGGGGTAACCCCTGGGGACGTGGGCGCGACCCCCTGGGGATGTGGGGCTAACCGCTGCGGGCATGGGGGGAGCCTCTNCTGGGGACTTGGGAGCGACTCCTTGGAGATGTGGGGTAAAAACTTGTGGGCATGGGGTGAGCCCCTGGGTTCTAGGGTAACCGCTGGGGACATGGGTGTGACCCCCTGGGGATGTGGGGCAAACCCTGTGGGCATGGGGTGAGCCTCTGGGTCATGGGGTAACCCCTGGGGACTTGGGAGCGACTCCTTGGAGATGTGGGGTAAAAACTTGTGGGCATGGGGTGAGCCCCTGGGTTCTAGGGTAACCGCTGGGGACATGGGTGCAACCCCCTGGGGATGTGGGGCAAACCCTGTGGGCATGGGGTGAGCCTCTGGGTCATGGGTTAACATCTGGAGAGCGTAGGGCGAACTGTGAGGATGTCAGCTGAGGCCCCTGGGGACGCAGGGTGAGTCCTGGTGATGTGGAGTGACTGCCAAGCAGCATGGGGTGAGCACTGTGAGCATGAAGCAATCCCTGGAGATGTGGGATGAACCCCTGAGCGGCATGGGGTGAACACCCTGGGAGCATGGAGCAAACCCTTGGGATGTGAGATAGTTCCTGGGGCATGGATTGAGCACTTGGAATGTGGGGTGACCTTTGGGAACAGGGAAGGAGCCCTGGGGGCATGGGGTGAGCCCTGGGGATGTGGAGTGACTCCCCCAGGGGCGTGGAGCCCCGTGCAGGACTAGCAGCAGCTGCACACTTACTTTCCTGCTCGACAGTCAGGAGCGTGGTGGTGACCACCTCGGTGGCCTGGGAGGGCTGGTCCCTGCTGTCTGTCACTGCTGGGACAAGGGTGGGGACACACAGGCATTGGGGGGTCCAGATCCAGCACCTGCTGCCCCTGCTCTGGTCAGTGCCAGAGGCCACCAGCACCATGGCTGCCCCCAGGCAAGACCCTGCTGTGGGCAGTGTCACCCCCCCGAGCATCACCCACGTGTGGCAGGGCCCCAGGGTGGGCAGGCTGGGTCACAAGAGGACACGGAGGGCACAGCTTCCCCCCTAGATGAGTGACTGCCAACCTCCTAACCTGTGGCCGTGGCTGTGAGCGTCTCCTCCGAGTCCAGGGCCACCGAGGTGGTGAAGGACGTGATGGTGGATGTGTCCAGTCCTGTGGTGACACAGAGGGATAGAGGTGACACCTGGGAGATTTTATCATCAGGATTCATTATCTCTTAACCTTCATTATTGCCTGCCCCTCTGAGCAAGGCCTGGGCATGGTGGTGCCACCAACTCTGTGCCCGGAGGAGGTGCCACAGGGGATGGGGATGTTTAGGGAGGAAAGGACCAGCCTGAAAAAAATTGTCCCTTTTGTCCTACATCATCCCCTTTGTCCATTAATAGTGGGAAAGGGAAAGCACTGGCACTTACTGCTCCCGTCATTAGCCATGGTAATGAGGGAATTCAGGGGGATTATTAACATTATAAACAGTAATCAGTGGAGAATGGCAGGAATACATCATTTCAGGAGGGGAAGGGGAGGCAGGCTGGGCCTGGCAGCGTGCCCGGCCCCTGGCAGCCGCTCCCTCCTTCCGGACGCGGGCAGCTTGTTTTCCAGCCAGCAGAGCAGGGAAATGGCAGAGGGAAATGGCAGCATGGCAGATGCATTTCCCCTGCAAGTCACCACCCTGGCTGTGCTCCAGGCTCTTGGCGTGGGGCTGCTACTCCGGAGCACAAGGGTGAGGGTGGATAAGGAGCAAGGATGCAGAGCCCAGTCCCTGCCCAGCCTTGGGCACCTCAGCATCTCTCTGAGGCCATTTCTGCTGGGAGACCAGGATGACCCTGGGTTTTCCTCCACCCTGAGGGCGATGCCCTGCCTGGTACCTGTGCAGATGACCCCAGCATCCTCGTGGTGGCCGCAGTTGTGGATGCCCCAGCCCAGGCTGTAGCAGGCGGACAGGAAGGGCTCGCTGCCGTCGCAGTTGACGTTGTCCAGGAGGATACGTCCTGTTCCGTAGCCAAAATAGGCATTGCTCTTGAAATCCAGGGCTTGCCCACAGCCCAGCTGCTTGCAGACCACGCTGGCGTCGCTCAGGCCCCAGTCGTCGTCGCAGACGGTGCCCCAGTTCCCGCGGTAGAAGATCTCCACCCGACCCTGGCAGGTGTCGGGGCCGCTCACCAGGCGGATGCTGCCGTCACCTGGAGGGTGGCAGCGTGAGGTGAGAAGGATGTGGTGTCCCTGCACGTGGCACAGCGATGCCACCGAGCCCAGGCCCTGCCGTGCCCGTGATGGCAAATAAAACGAGTGAGAAAGAGCGGGGAAGGGGCGATGCTTTAGAGCAACAGGGCTTAGGAGCCTTGGGAACCTCTGGGATAGGATGTGGCCATGGCCAGCACAGAGATGGGGTCTGGGGGTCTGCACCTCAGGGCTGGAGGGCTGGGAGGCTTCAAGAGGGGCAGCAGGTGACAGTAGGAGCACTGCCCTCTGGCAGGATGTCCCCCCTGCAATGACAGCTGAGCAGCTTACTTTCCCCATCCTGCACCAAGGCCGTGAGGGTCCTGGTGGTCGGTCCTTCGCTGACTTGCGTGGGTGAGAACTCTGCAAAGGGAAGCCAAGAGGTGGCACCTGCTGCTGCTCCACCCCGAAGCTGGAGGGATCCCTCCCACCCCGCTGCTCCAGGAGGGTCTGCACAAAACCAGCCCCAGCTGGGAAATAGAGGGGTTTGCAGCTGCATCTCCCTGCCCAGAGCTCTCTGCCAGCACCTCCAGTCTCTCTTCTGCCCTCAGACCTAGCTCCCCACCTCCTTTTTCACTCCTTCCACCTCTCCTCTTCAGCAATGCCATGATTCAGTTTCCTGCCCAATCCACAACCTCTGTCCTCTGCCTGCTGTTGGTACAACCTACCAGCCAGCCCAGCATCCCTGCCTTTCCATCCCTCCTTTTCCAAGCCCTGCTTCTGCAGGACGTGGAGATTCACCGAGCAGCTGCTCCAGGTCTGCACAGCCTCCCTTTCGCAGCTCGCTGATGCCTGGCTGATGAGCAAACCTTGCACAGCGAGGGAGGAACGTGTGTGGGGTACATAAGGGCCGTCACGGAGCCGTTCCACTTTCCCTTGCCAAGTGCAAACACTTTCCACTGCTTTTCTCACCTTTAGGAACATCTCCTACTGAAAAGCTCAGCAATTTAAAGAAACACAAGTCAAAAGGGGAAAGAGCAGTTGGGCAGCAACTGACTCAGAGGCAGGAGCGTGGGTGGAAATGTGCTCTTTCCCCAGGGATCCTGCTGGAGAGGGCGCAAAGTCCCTGAGCTGAGAGTGACATGGAACACAAAACAGGCCGGTCACCTTATGGAGCACCAGCCTGTGGAGTTGGGACACGACCTGGATTGAGGAGAGGGATGAAAGGAGGATGCAGGGGATGTTTGGCTGACCCAGGTCAGAGGAACAGGCTCTGTGATAAGACTCTTGGGCTCTGCCAAGGCCCCTGCAGCCCCCAAGTCTTGCACTCCACAGGAACCCCCTGCTCTCCTTGCCCCCAAGGCACCCAACCTCGTTACCGTTGCACACAACAGCCACGTCCTCGTAGTGGTAGCAGTTGTGGATGCCCCAGCCATGGCTCCAGCACTCGCTCAGGGCTGCCTCCCAGCCCTTGCAGTCCACGTTGTCCAGGAAGATGGGCCCACTCCCCTGGCCAAAGGTCATGGCGGCCGGGAGGGTGATGGCATGGCCACAGCCCAGCTGGCGACACACCACGTTGGCATCCACGATGTCCCAGTCGTCGTCGCAGACCGTCCCCCATGAGCCGTTGTAGAGGATCTCCACTCGCCCCTGGCACCGGCTAGGCCCGTTGGCGAGACGGATCTCTGGGAGGATGGGGAGAGAGAGGTCCCTCAGCAGGCAATGGGCCATGGGGAGCCAATCTCCATCAAACTCCTGCTCCTTAAATAAAATCCTGCCCCTTCTCTGTAGCACGAGGCAGCTGTTGGCTTGGTGCTGCCCACGTGGTGGTGGGACACAGGCTCCCCTTCATCTGCTGGAAGCAGTGGATCTAGAGACACAGCACATCCCAATCCAAGAACGATGTGCAGCCTCATCAAGGTCAGGCTGGACGGGGCTTTGGGCAGCCTGGTCTGGTGGAAGGTGTCCCTGCCCATGGCAGGGGGTGGAATGAGATGGTTTTTAAGGTGCCTTCCAACCCAAACCACTCTGTGACTCTGTGATGCTCCCATCATCTTGCCTGCTGATGGGCAAAAAACCCAGTGGGAGAAGGGAAAAGCAGACACATGGCACCACATGTTGACACACAGTAGGTGACAAGCGACAAGATGCAATTAGCAAATTCTTATTAGCCTCAGCAAATGCATCCGGAGCTGGTCCCACATGGGAGCTGGGGGGATGGAGATGATCTCTCAAGCTGCTGGCGACGGGGAGCAGGCATGGAAGTGCCCAGGGTCTGCCACATCAAGGGAATTATTTACTTGTGTGTGATGCAAGGCACAGGGACAGGGACTCAGCAGGAGGTGGCAAAATACTCCTCTTAGGATAATTAGCGGAATAGGGATAATAATCTTTATTTCCTTTCTGTAAAAGAAGTTCAGCTTCTTCTTGCTGCTTTTTGTTCCAAACCACTATCTTTCCTTCTTAAAATTCCCCAAATCCCTTCTTTTACCTAAAAATGCATTTTTCAACTACAAAACTTCCTGGAGAAAAGTGACTTTAAGAGAAGAATCTCACCTGGGAATGGCAACAGCTCGGGCTCAGAGGTGGTGCCTGCAAGGGAGAAGAGAAGGGATCAGCTCTGCCCAGAGAGGAGGAGCTGAAGCTCAGAGAGTGATGGTAGCAGGGATGGGATGGGTGGGGTGGGCACTGGCAGGACACAGCAGCCCTTGGACCCTTCCCTTTCCTGCAAAGTCCTGGTGTTTGTAGGGGAAAAAATGAACACTCTTCCCCAGGGCATCACTTAATCCACTTCACAGGTGGGGAAACTGAGGCAGCATGTGAGTGACTGTGACTCTGGTGGGACTGTGCTTGAAGCACAAGGTGACCTGTGTGACCCTGACGAGCCCAGTGGCCAGCAGAAACCACCCCAGGTGGGTCCTGTCTTGGGCCAGGTCTTGGGGACTTCTGTGTCCATCCCTGGCTCCATTGCTGCCTTGCTGTGGGCCCTGGGCAGGTCCTGCATTCTCCTGCCCCATCACCCCCATGGAAAACTTGTGAGGTGAGATGGGAACAAGGAAAATAAATCCTGCCCAGCTTGAGAAACCCACTGAAGATGTCCTGATGGAAGATGCTGCACCCTACGTGCATTTTCACTGATTATTTCTTTTTTTCCCCCAGCAAAATCCACTTTTTGGAAGCTCCAGAATTACATGCAAGTACCAACACACCTTCTGATGGGGTGCAGCCACCTTAGGGGATGAACAAACATCATTCAGAGGGAGGTGAACACTTGAAGGATGCAGGATGTGCCCTCATCTCTGGACCCCCCTCCCACGGTCTGGGCATTATTTAGGCACAAAATCCCTCTCAGCCCCAGTGCTGGGTGAGGTGGGATCCTCCCTGGAATGCTGCCGGCATGGGTCACTGAGGGCTCCAGCTGCTCCAGGAGGTCACAGCAACATGATAATGATGCCCTGGGGGATGGTGGATGGGGATGGGCGGCTGGACCTTGTGGACATCTCAGTTCACAAGCACTTGGCCGATGCTGGAGCCCAGCACAGATCTCCTCAGGCATCTGAGCTATCCTGGGCTTGAGGCTCTGGCTGCAAAACCCTCCCCCATGGGTGACACCTTCCAAAATCCTTCCAAACCTAGTGGAAGGTGTCCCTGCCAGTAGCAGGGAGTTTGGAACGAGATAAGCTCTAAGGTCCCTTCCAACCCAAACCATTCTGTGATTCTATGATGCCTCCGTGCTAATTACAGCCCCCAAGGGCTGATCAACACCCGTGGTGCCTCCGTGGCCTCTTTTCCTCCCACTGCCTTGGACCAGCCCTGTCCTGCTTCACGCTCAGCCTACGAGCAGTGACGGGAGGGTCAATCCCAGCCGCTCCGGGGGCGGATATCACCGCCGTGAGAAGCAGCGCGAGCCTGGGGGGACAGTGGAGCAGATGAACCCACCTCCCTTTTCCTTGCTAGGACGTTGCCTGGGAGACCATTAAGTCAGCCAGAAATCAGGGCTGTCAAAGAAAGACCTAGAAGCCCCAGGAGAAAGGAGAATAAGGAAACTGTCTGGCTGTATCCATGACTTAGCAGGGATGCTGGGATGAACAGCAGCAGCTGGGGGCCTCCAGTGTGGTCGGGTGTTCCTGCCCTATCCAGCTGGATCAGGCATGGAAAGGAATGCTGGGATTCAAGCAGGAGCTGGGGATCAAACACGTGAGGCCATGGGAGCAGAGAGGCTCTGCAGGAGAGGACAGGGAAGGATACAGCAGCCCCATGGGCTGGATAACAGGGGAGAGGTAATTCAGCTCACCTCTGCATGAAAAATATGGAGGTGTGAGGGTTTCTAGGAAGAGTGTTTGATCCTGGTTGGTATTGATTTTTAACACCTAGTCCACTCCAGTGCCGAAAGAGCAGTGGATAAAAAGGACACTGATAAATATTCATCTCCCTTTAAGTCAAAATCAAAGCTCTGAAATATTCATTTAAGAGCATCCTCCAGCAAAGTCAGGAGAGATCTGAAAAAAAATATGCCTGGCGTGTCTACAATAATGAGGAAGGAGAGGAAAACAGTCTTTTTTGAGAAGAGATAGAGCCCTCCATGTTTCTCTGATCCAGCTTCACAAAGCCAAAAGAAGAAGGGGAAACTGCTCGAGTAAAAACTGCTGCTAAACCAAACCACCAAAAGGGAGGACAAATCGCCCTTGGTTAGTGACTAATCTGTGCCCAGTAATGAAGAGAACCAGGAGAGCCAGGCAATGCAGGGGACAGCGACCGAGCCACCAGGGTCCCCTCAGGGTCCCCTCAGGGTCCCCACACCCCGAGTGTGGGCGCAGATGCTGCTGCCGCATCTCAAGGGGGGAAAGGAAGCACCAGCTGAGGGGGTGGGAAGGTAAAACCTGATTTAACTCCATTAGGATGTCTGACTACACCTGAATTCCCAGTTTTCTGGCTGGCTGTGCCTTGGCACGTGTTTGCTGAGGCAGGAACGCGTTCCCCACTGCCTGGCTGTAATTACATGGGCAGAGTCACACTGGGATAACCACGCTGCCACCCGCGTTCCAGAGCGGGAATGGCTTTTCCCAGGTCGATTTAAATGCTTCCCAGCCTGCCAGGAGTGAGAAGGGGCCGTTGTCCTCAGGGGATGGGTGCTCATTCCACCTGTTTCCTTGGCAGGACTGGTCCCACAGGTCCTGGGAGCAAGACCAGGAGCATCCCATGGCCATCAGCATCTTCCCATGGGTGCTGCCTGCTCCGGAGCAGAACTGCTCTGTCCCCAGTGCTGGCAGCTGCCTGTCCCATTCCCCTGCCTGTCCTGAGTGCTGGGCTTACCGTCACACCCAGGTCATGGCGGGAGATAAGAGCTGAACTTGCTCCCTCCATCCCTGTGCACGCTCAGCGCTGTAGGGGACACCACAATAGCCCTGCTCCTGGAGAAAATCTGCCCACAAATCTGAGAGCTGGAGGGGGATCATGGGTGCCTAAAACCCCTCCCACTGCCCCAGGCAGGAGCTCACCGGTGGGGCTGAGGAGGAGGAAGAGGACGAGGAGGGTGGCTGGCTTCAAGGAGAGAGGCAGCACCTCGATGTCCGGCACCTCGTGCCGGATGTCGGGACAGAGACCGAGTGTCATTGCTGCTTGTCAGTCCTCCTGCAGGCGAATTTCCGGAGGAGAATTCCCTGAAACATGTGGACAGCAGTGTTAGTGGTGACGGCCAGGAGAGCCTGTGGTCGCCAAGGGCCATGCAGGACCTGTGAACACGGCCCTCCTCAGTATTTCCAGGAGCAGTGACCAGGAGACACATGAAAAGTAATTCCAGCTGGGTTTATTGAGAACAAGAGATATTTTTTTGAGTGGCAAGATGAAGCTGAAGGGCCGTATCCCACCTGCGAGATAAAACTCAGCAACAGGGAACGTCAGCAAAAAATGAGGAAGAGATTAAATATCTTAAGATTCCGTTTCCCCCTCATTTACCGCTCACTGCCGAAGCGGCGCATTTCCAGCTCTGTCTCACGCGCAGGCTGTTTGGGAGCGGTGTGGGTGCTGGTCCTGCTGGCCGGGACACCTCTGGGAGCCCAGACCCACATCCCGGCCGTCCCAGCAGCCGGTCCGGCGGCAGCGTGCGCTGGGGGAGCAGTGCCATCGTGAGGATGCTTCCGCACGCCGGCTCCAAAGCCGGGCTGGCAGGCTCAGCGCAGCCCTAAAATTAGTGCCTCCAGCCCACACGGGGCACACCATCTCCTGAAGGGATGCACACCGACTGCTGCTGCTTCAGGCATCTACTGGTGGTCAGAAACTTGGGAAAGGATATTGAAATCCGCAGTATCAGTGACTAAACCCTCCTTCCCACAGAAACCCCTCATCCAGCCTTTTGCTGCTCCTGGTTTTCCCATGTGGAGGCATGGGATGAGAAGAGCTCCCAGGTGGGGCCGTGTGATGGTGTCCACCCAGCCAAGGTCCCTCCAGACCATGGGTTGGGTGAGCTCCTGAGCCTTCAGACCGAGGCTTTGACTTCGTTGCCTGCACTAGGGAGAGATGATGGTGGATCAAAGGGTTTTCTATGCACCAGCAGGAGGTGATGGAGGTGCAGGAAGGACCCCACATGGATGGGACACAGCCCCGTTGCATCTCCCTGATCTCTCTGCTCAGCTCCTGCCGACCAAGCCTCTGGAGGACACTCACCAGCAGACAGACAGCTCAGTGATGGGGGCTGAAAACCAATCTACTCGCTGAGGTGGTGGCTTTCAATACTCCATTCATCCCTCCTGAGGCACCGAATAATGTCGCCTTTTGTCCCACGGGCCCTCCCCTCTCTCCAGCGGGGCAGGGCTGACAGACGGCCCTGCCCCGGCCAAACCCCGGCATCGCGTCCTGCTCGCAGGGACGTTGTCATCGCCGGCCACTTTTGTGCCGGAGCCAGCGCGTTCCTGCTCCCTGGCAGGGTGGCAGCGGGCATTAACCACTGCAGTGCTGTGCCACGGCCGATCCCAAAGAAGGAAGAGCCAACTTTCCTTCTCCGTCTGTGCTTTTCCAACCACTTCTCAATCCTCACCCCAGTGCTCAGGGTTCAGCTGCAAACTGAACCTCCTTCCTTAAATGCAGGGGTGATGGGGCTCTTTCAGAATGCCCACAGATTAAAACCGGCTTTTAAGCCACCATTAGTCATCGTGGCACTGTAACAAAACACAGCATCCCTTTTAACATTGCCCAGAGAAGCTGTGGCTGCCCCATCCCTGGAAGTGTCCAAGGCCAGGCTGGACGGGGCTTGGAGCAACCTGGGATAGTGGAAGGTGTCCCTGCCCGTGGCAGGGAGGGGGAATGGGATGAGCTTTAAGGTCCCTTCCAACTCAAACCATTCTATGACTCTGTGATGATTCTGTGATTTAAAGGGTTGCTGAATGTGGGTTTATGGAAGTCCCTTCACACCAAGGTTTCCAAGCTGTCAGGTGTCCTGTGAAGCCACCCCCCACCACGGACCCCATGGAAGAAGCAGCAAATCCTCCATCACCCCCAGCCTGCACAAGCAGTGACCACCAGGGATGGTACAAAACTCACAGGGGAGGACCAGGGCTTTAACGTGGGGCGCAGAAAATCCCTGCTTTCACCCCAAATAGCACACCACAGTAGACACACTGTGCCCAGCCAGCTCTTTGCCCTCGGTGAAAACTCCCTTCTCCCAACTGGACACAACACCCCACAGGTCCTTTCATCCCTTTGGGTCCCCTTTGTACCCCTTGGCCACAGCTGGAGTGAACCCCCATTCTCTATTTATCATTTCTTCCACTTTTTAACTGTTCAAACAACTTCAGGAGAAATCACAGTTTTTCAGCTGCCACCACCCCGCCAGATCATTATTTGTAATTACCACCCTAAGACCTAAAAAATAGCATCATAAATCCACATACCTGTTTGGTATTTTCTCTCCAGTATAAAGACGGCGGTATCGAATCCCAGAAATATCTGTCCTCTTTTGAAATAAAGTAAGGAACTGGCTAGTTAGTTATAAAAAATATAAAGATAACGTTTGAAATTAATATTCCCAGTAAGATGTGATGGGGATAAGGCAGGAATTTTTTCCTTAGGTGAGATCTTGCTTAGTAAATTTTGAAAAAAATTTTAAAGGGGGAAGAAAGTGGATCTCATCCATCAATGGAACAGCTCCAGCCTGTCATCTCTTCGCACTCTTGGGGCTGCTGCTGCTGGGTTACAGCAGGATGGCAGCCCTGCAAGCCATCCTGGGACAGATCATTCCCAAAGCAAAGGAGAACGAGAGGGAGCAGGAGAAGGGGGAAGAAGAAGAGGAAGAAGAAGCAGAAAGAGGAGAAGAGGGGGAAGACCGCTAAGGAGACATGGTGGGGAGGGAATGGCTCGGGTTTCAGGGAGGCAGGCAGGGACACATCCTTAAACTGGGTGCTGGCAGAGCCTGGGTAACGCCTCAAGGGGAAGGAAGAAGCTTTTTCAGAGGATTTGGGCTTTTCAGCTCCTTCCCACCTCCCTCCTCCGTTGTCTGAGTGCCCACCTGGAGAGGAAGTCAGCAGTAACCATCTGGCTGGAAATCCTTGTGTCAGTGCCTGAGCCAGCACTGGGATGCAGCAGGAGGGGATGGTTCTAACCTCCTTCCCTCCCTGGGGGACGTGGAGACCTGTTCCTTGAGCAAACCATGGTCTTCCCTGCCTATTCCTAGGCAAGAAATTACCTTTAGAGGTCCCCTTTTCCAGGATTTTTCCTGTCTGACCATCCAAGGCATCTCTGCTGAGGACATTAGAGGGACCTGACCTATCCCTGTGCTCTCAGCCTGTGGTGAGGCATGTCCTGTGGCTGGAAACCTTCCCCATCCACCCCCACCACCTCCTGCTCTACACATTCATGTTATCTCCTTCTGCTCCTGACCAGGACATCACTTTATCTTAAGAAGAAGTGTGTATATTTAATAATTTTTAACTATTACTGCCTTTTAACCATTTTAATCATCATTGCAAGTAAAAGCCAGATAATGTGAGACTCTTGGGTCTCAGCAGCCTTGAAGACCATGGAAAAGGAACCTCCAAACATAATGGGTTTCCCAGTCTTATGAATTCTTAAGTTCCCCAGCAATTTTAGGAGCCTGGTGTGCTTTTGGTGTTGAACAAGTTGATTTTAGGAGCCACAGGATTCCTGTCCTCATTCTCACAGGAGGCAGAATTTGCCTTGTGGCTCTTGCTGCTGGATTTTTCACTTGCTCCTGTGCAAAGCAAGGACCTCTAAATGCCCTAAAAAGCCTGGGTTTCATATTTTAACTCTGCACAAAGCCAGCTCTGGCTACGACTGTCGCCAACTGCTTCTGCTCTTTCTTTCTTGCAGGGATTTAGTAATTAGCAATTAGGCACTTTTATTCCCCAGTAGCAGCAAAGTTCTAATTAACCAGATCAGGAGCACAAGTTTCAAAGGTGCCTTTTAAGTTTGTTTTACCTAAACTTTGACAAAGTCCCCGCCGTCCTGGCTGTCTGCCAGGGCCCGTGGGCTGGGAATCATCAGCTCCAGCATCAATCCACATCCAGGTTTTGCAGACCAGAGGCACAATGTGGACATGCAGGGATAAGATGCTCTCCATCCCGTCCAGGATTTCTCTGGGCATTGGGGCAGCATCTCAGCCCTTTTCCATGCCTACATAGTTCCTGCATGTGCTGTGAGTGGCTTGGCAGTATCAGGCTGGGGGATTACGCTGCTCTGAGGAAAACAAAACACAGCCAGCCTTATTCAAGGAGCAGCCACAAAGTAAAAAGGCTAATTATAAAATTCCACAGGACAGCAAGGCTGTTCTCTTGTGTGCCAGGAAAAAGAAGCTCTTTTTGTGCTTCCTGATGGTCCTGCTGCCTACTCAGGCAAGGGACACCTCAGGACACTCCGGGACATCAGAGATGCTCATGGGGGAGAAGCTTCTGGAGGGGTCAGGGCCATCCCCACATCCACTCAGCAGCTGCCATGTGCCACAAGCAGCATCTGCCACAGCTTCCTACGGCAGTGGGTGGCATCTCCAGCAGACCCCTTTTCTGGCAGCAGTTCGGCCATGGGTGGAAACTGGGTAAAACAAGTGGCTCACAAAACTGCAGAAAATACAAGGCCTCCAGAAAAAAAAAAAAAAAGACAAACAACCCAAAACAAAACCGAAACCAAAAATCCAAACCAATTTCCCTTTTTGATTAGCTGGGAAAATACAGAGAGGAAAGATAAACTCATTTGTGCACGGCCAGGAAATGCATTGGGGATGTAAAGAAGAGCCTGGTGCCGTAGGAAAAAGCCATAAACTGAAAAAAAAGGCATCTTCTTGCTGCCAGGAGGGAAAGACAGGGCTGGGAACATAAGTCGCTGTTTTGAGCCATTAGCCAGCTTATAATGAATGACAGGATTCCCCTGCTGGTTGCTGAGCTAAATCACCGGGTATTTAGGGGGTTCCTGCTGCTCCTGCTTTCACTTTGGGGAGCACTGGCATGAAAAATGCTGCATCTACAGCAGGATGGAGCCTCCCCTCCTTCCTCTTCTCCTCCTGCTGCTCCAGGGCACGGGCAGTGGATGGGATCCTGCAATGTGGGGTCCTGGGAGCTCTCAGCCCCAAACCAGCCTGTGTCCAGCAGCCTTGGAAGAAGGGGAAGGATGTAAATCCAGTACAAAACCGTTATGGTTCCCCGTTCTGACACCATGCCCCGCCTCGGTGCAGCGGGAGCTGTGCTCCCAGCACACCCCTGTGCTATTTGGGCACCAGGAGCTAATTTTAAGGTGTTTCCTGGCAGTTTATAAGTACTGAAGGAAGGGCAGGGCTGAGGAAAGTGCAGTGGAAGCCCCCAGAGAGGCCTAGCATTGCCCTGGGCTGCAGCAAGCTGGAGCTCGGGGAGAGGTACCCATCCCCTCCCCAGACAAAATCACCTTTGTTCCTCCCTAATCTGCTTCCTGCCCGACGTGCTGCAGAAACCACCTCAGCCAGGTGGGAAAGAGCAGCCCAAGGACACGGTGCTGACAGGAGGCTCTCCGGAGGGCAGCAGACCCATGCCGTGGGCTCCGGCCGGCATCCAGGGCTGGGGAGGAGCAGGAATGGATCGCAGAAGGGAAGAGGGGTTGGGAATCAGGGAGCTGGGTGCCCTCAGTCACCAAGGGCACTCGGCAGCAGGATCCTGTGGGACAGCAGCCATGTATATGTTATATAAATGCACGTATTTATGTAGGTATATTTATTTTCATGGCCTGTCCATTGGGACCAGCACTTGCCAGCCCTGGGGAATTCATGCATCCCGCTCCTGCTGCAGCATCGCTGCCGTGAGATGGGACTGCTGCAGCCTCAGTGCTTTTAAACTCACTCCAGAGAGTCCAAACTGTGCCAAAGTGGGTGACTGGGAAGTGATGACCTGTGTGGGGACAGCCAGGCTGGCAGGACAGATGGGGCGGATGTCGCTGCAGGGCAGGAACCCGCGTGGGACAGAGAGGCCGTGCCCGAGCCTGACGCTGCACGGAACAGCCTGGGCTGGAAGGGACCTTTAAAGGCTCATTTAGCTCCAGGAAAGCTCCGGAGGGATGGATCGCCTGCCTTGTCGGCTGCCGGGCGGCTGAGTGTGCGCTAGGTGGCACGCAGCTGCAGGGAGAAGCGCTCGCGACAGAGGGGAAAGGCTCGGATTCGGGAAGAGAGAGGAAAACCCCACTGGGATCCCCCAGGGACCTGCCGGAGCGGTGGGAAAAGCAGGCAGAAGGCAGAGCGGGGGGAGTTCTGCCCGCAATCAGCACTAACGGCGAGGTGAGGGTGGCCAGAGCAGGTGAGACAGGCACACAACCCAGCGGGCTCGGCTCCAGAGTTTCCTGGCTGGATTTAGGAAGGGCAGGGATGAAGAGAGCCTTTTGATCGGGGTCTGCATGACAGGAGAAGCAGCAGGGGTTTAAAGTGAGAATGGCAAATTTAGGATCGACGTAAGAAAAGGATGTTTTCTGATGAGGTTGGTGAGGTCTTGGCGCAGGTTGCCCAGAGAAGCTGTGGATGCTGAAAATGTTCAGGGTCAGGTTGGGTGGGGTTTGGAGCAACCTGGGATGGTGGAAGGTGTCCCTGCCCATAGCAGGGGTTGGAACAACCTGAGCTGGTCCCTTCCAACATAAACTGTTCATGATTCCATGATTTCCCTGGAGAAGGCAGGCAGTGGAACACGGAGAGCTTAGCTGAGCTCATGGGGCATCCCCCACCACCAGCAGGGATGAGGAACGTCCCTCTCGGCAGGGGAGTCCCAGGGGTTGGAGAGCAAGGTCACCCGGCAGGAGCAGTATGCCCACACCAGATCCATCCCTGCTTTGTCTAATCGGTCCCTGCCTGGAGCCAGCAGCAGCTGCTGCAGAGGAAAACAAAACGAAATCTCACCTATTATCCTTTGCCTGCAGAGGAATTTCTTCCTAATTCCTGTCACTTTGGGTTTGTCTGCTCAGGGAAATTAATCTGAAATCGAGTGGGCTGTGAATTCAAAGTGCTGCAGCAATCCCAGCAGAGCCTGGACAGGCAGTTTCCTAAGTGGCCAGGCTATTCCCCGGAGCACCAGGCTGAGCCTGGCAATTTAACAGAGCCTCAAGCATCAGGTTTTGTAGACATTAGTGTAGGACCTCGAGCCAAAACCGTGTGAGAGGGAGCAGCCATGGAGAAATTAATTCAACAGCCTTCCAGCACCAGTGCGAGAAAAGGAACAGGGGGAAGGCAAATATTTGGCTGGTTACCCCAGTGTGTGGAGGGATCAGACAGGAGGTGATGCCATGCTGGAGGACTCAGTGCTTTGCATACTGATTTGGGGAGCATGCAGAGAAGGGTGTGGGAAAGAACAGCATGGAAAAAAGGGATCCAGCCTAAAAACAAAACAAACAAACAAAAACAAAACCACAAACAAAACCACAAACAAACAACAAAAAAACCCCCCAAAAATGCGTAAGGAACTATGTTTAAATCTGTGGATCATTCAGGTAAAAATCATGTAAAATATAAAATATTTTTGCAGGCAGCGAGGATTGTGAGGTCTGCATCCCTGTGAAAGCAGATTCCTTAAGGACAGCAGGACACCGAGGTTCACCTTTTAGACTCAGGGATCATCGAGGATCTTTACAGCCACCCTCACATAGAACAGCTGGAGGAATTTGTGCAGTGGGGTCTGGCAGCCTCAGCTGGTCAGCAGACCCCAGATTCATGTTCATGGCTCTGTTAACCCCCTTCAGGTTGTTGGACTGCTGTGGGATACAGGACAAGTGATGGAGAGGTGTGAGAAAAGGGAGACTGAGGACCAGCCATGCACCTGTACTGCTGAGATGAAGTACCTCACCGTGCCTGGCAAAACCTTCCAGGGGCCCTTATGCAAGATCAGGTCCTGAATCCCTGCTCAAAAATAAAAAATTAAATAAATCCAATGCAGTTTAAGACTCTTCCCACAGCTCAGCCACCACCTGACTGGTTTATCTCCACTGTACAGCCCTTCCCTCCACCCAGGAGCTGCACCCAATTCACCTCTGTTCTCCCCCACCCCGCAGCCTTTATCTGTAGCACCCTTCAGCCCTGGAGCATCACCCTGAGCCCCCGCCCAGCCTCTCTCACCAGCCAGGGCTCCTCACTGGGAGCATCCCTTTATCTCCCAGCCATGCCATGAAGGTCTGCAAGTCTCTATAGAAACCCTTCTTCACCATCCTCAAGGCTCCCTGAAACCTTTTCCTACCTAGCAACACAGGATATTTAATAACTGTCCATCCATGCAACCACATGGATCACATCGTCTGCTCCCAGCATGGCTTTATGAAGCATTCCTGTTTATTTTTCAGGAAAAAAACCCCTTTGCATTGCTCTCCAGTTTCTAATTACAGCCGCGGGAGACAGGAATCCCAAGCACCTGAGTTGTAAATGTGAAACTTATTGCTTAAGCAGACACATTACAAGCAGGCTATCAATCACTTCTGGCAATTATTAGTACTTTGTGAGTATTTTGAACTCAAGTATGTGACAGTCTCATCCATCCTGGAGCAGAGAAATCCATGGGCATTTGCATACGAGGCTGAGCTGTGGGGGGATGCAGCTCCAGGGGGTTTTCACTGGAGCTGTCATTATGTGCTTGGCATTGCCCGTTTTGGGATGAAAACCAACCTTATTCAGGTTCTGTAAAGATGAGTCTCACGTTTTTAACCCTGGAAGAAGAGTTTTATAATAGCCCTCCATTCCTACAGCATAAAGTGGTTTCGTGTGTTATTTTTTGCTGTAACTACCGAGTCCAAACATAATGTTCTTTATTTTATAAGCCTTTTGGGGCAGGTGTACGATGGCACGGGTGAATCAGTGCTGCTGCGTGTAAAGTCCAGGGAGGTTTAAAGTAATGTGATAAGGACTGGTGAACACTTCCTCGTTCAGAAGGAATTATGGTGATCTTAGGGGTCTTTTTCAACCTAGATGATTCTCTGGTTCTGCAGCTCTTTAATCACTGCTGCCAATGTCTCGGTGGGGGTCCCAGGAAAGGGGAAAACCCAGGAGAGGTCTGACCTACCTCTAAGAGAGCATGAAGAAGTGATCCAGCACTGCCCGAGATGCCCCAGGATCAAAGGAATCCCTAAATAAACACACACCTCTTGCAAGGGGGGGTGATGGAGGTGCAGCAGCTGGGAGGGAGCAGCGCTGTGTTGCTGGAGAGATCTGTGGCACACGGGGTTGTGTTTCACCATCCTCATCCCAAGCAAGGAACAGGCATCTCCAGGGCTTGGCTTTGGATTTACATGGGTGCAAATAAAGGTAGCGTGCAGCTGATTCATCCAGGTTGGATCTGGGTCCGGGGGTCACATCCACATTCCCACAGGAGAAAGCAGCTCCCACGGCCGGCACCCAAAGGTGTTAAACTGCAGTACGGGCTGCACTGGTGATGTACCACACACCCCATCACACTCATTATCACACAGACACTCACTATCACACACTCACACACACTATCACACTCACCAGCACACACTATCACACTCTCACACTCATTACCACACCTGGTACCGCACACTATCACACACTCATGATCACTATTTTACACTCATTAACACGCTCATTATCACACTCGGTCCCGCACACTGACACTCGTTATCGCTATCACACTCTCGTGATCACCATTACACGCTCATTACCACGCTCATTACCATTCTCACACTCATTACCACGCTCGGTCCCTCACACCGCCTCACGCGCCCCGTTGCTCTCCCTCACGCCTCCACCAATCACGTCTCGCCCTCCCACTTGGCCCCGCCCCCTCCCCCGCCCCCGGCGGCCTGGCGGGCGCACGCGCGGATGTTCCGTGACGGCGGGCCGGGAGC
>WEIT01039493.1:12638-55184 GCA_013389985.1 Dryoscopus gambensis | reverse complement strand
ACCCGGCTCGGCCGTTCCGGAGCTCCAGGAGCGCCTGCCGCGAGCCGAAGCCGCTGGGGAGCTGGAGGGGCCCTCCGGATCGTGCCAGGTTCGCACCTCACACGTCAGTGGTCTCCCCACAAATAAGTAACTCGCCTTGGTACCCAGAAGGACCCGGGAGTGGTCGGGTTGGACACAAAGTGTGGTGTGATCCCGCGTGCAGGTCGGATCCTGTGTCTGGATGTACCTGCCCTCCTCTTTCCTATTCACCCGTGCCCGACACCAGCCCTCGGCTTAACTGACGGGCAAACGCTTTGTTCCGCCTCAGTTGCCATCTCTTTTATTCCCCCCTCCGAGGGGAACTCGCTTAAAGCTTGTTTTGAGTGGAAGGAGTCCAGGTTTGGAGCAGCCGGGTTTATTTCTTCTGTTGTTTTGGCTGTCAACCCGGCCACCGTGTGCCGTGAGGACCAGCAGAGGCTGGGAGAGGGCAGGACTGGGATGGATCTGCGTGCCTGGAGTTATTCCTGTGACCCCCTCTCTACTGCCGGGCTCTGTTCTTTCTCTTTGGTTGCTGTGAATCGGTGCTGGGTGCTTGTGTAAGGAAAGGTGTGTTTGGGTATGAGTTACCTGGCAAGAGCTTCCAGCCTTGTTGCATCAGGTTTTGCTGTGGCCAGAAGTGCAGCTCAGCTGGTGTGGGGGCCCTGGCTGGGTGGTTTGGGGTCGGGGCGGCGAGCACAGGGCACCTGTAATGCTGCTCCAGTCGTGCCCCCTGCACAGGGTCACGTCTTACTGCAACCCTGTGGCCTCCCTGTGCTTTATGTGCTCCCCTAATCCCTGTGTAATCGCTTCCCGTGGGATTTTTGTTGCCCTCCCAGCCCTGCCTCTCAAAGTGGTGTCGTGACGCTTAACAAATCCCTCCTGGGTACTCTCTTTTCTGAACAACCTGCTGAAAAGTCTGTCTTTTACCAGTCTGGTGATTTTTATTTTTGATTCAGCCCAGCTCAAGAGCTCCCAAGGCTCTTTTCCTTTTCCAGGTACAAGCTCGCATTTCATGAAAACTTTTGTCAGCGCTGGCAATTCAAGTTCAGAAACTTAAAAAAGGAGTTGGCATTTTTAGAAATCATCTCAGACCCGTGAATTTTAAGATCCTGCATTTAAAGCGAAAGAAAATTCTTGCTTTCTGGAAGCAGAACAGAGAATTAAACACAGCTTTCAAAGGCTTTAATTCCCCTTTTCCAGCTTTCTCACCATCGTTTGCTGGAGCTTGAGGAGCAGGGAGCGAAGCTGTTGGAAAACACGTCTGAAATGCACTCACTTCTTTTCCTGTCCAAGTCCCCTATTAAAGCCATGTGGACAAATGTTTAAGAGGTTGTGCGGGGCGTAAAGTTCCAACCAAACAAGTCCAAACTCAAGCTCTGAGCCCACGCTACCAAATACCTTCAAAGTGAAGGGCATCTGGCTGGAATATTTAAGTCTGCGCTTGAATTAGCCAGGGTTTTGTTTTCACTGAGGGAAGGGTGGCCCAGAGGATTTCTGACTGGAGCCACGACTGTTTAGTTAATAAGAAGCTTTTAGGGTTGGTGTGAATTTCAGCTTTTCAAGGTGTTTTTAAAGCTCAAGGTGAAGTGTTCTCGTCCATGGGATTTGAGTAGAGATGTGAGCTGGGATGTGTAACACATCCCAAACTACGTCCCACTCTCCCCTAAATCCTTTGTGCTGTGATGTAACGCTGAACACTGTACAAGCAGCTCCAGTGTTGAATTTCTCAGCTTTTAATATTTGTGTGCTGCTGAATTCTCAAAGAGAAGTCAGGAACTGCAACTTTAGGCCTTTTCTTTGTCATTTGCCATAACTCCAGGACTTGTGTAATTCTGGCTTACTGATGCTCTCCCGCGTTCCTCGCTTCCCAATCCGTGCAAACAGCTGCTGGCTCCAGCAAGAACTGGCAGGAGGCTGAAAAACGCCCCTCGCTCCTCCTTTGGAGCAGCAGTCGCAGCGCAGGAAATATTTTTCCACTGTGATGGGGAGGTGAATGTTGGAGCACGCGACACTCACGTGCAGCCAGCGCGGGTACCTTCACGTGTGGTCCAGGGTTCACAGCATCGCTGCCGCCCCGGCGTGAGGGGTAGGCTGTTGTCACCCAGCTGTTACCCCAGCGAGTGTGAGGTGGCACGGGAAGGAGGTGGCTTTTCTGCTGCGGTGTCTTCTTGTTTGCATTTCCTGCTGCTGTTTCAGAAAGGAAGGAAAACGGATCGCTGACTCCCTCCTCACAGCCTCCCTCTTCTCCTCTGCTCTGCTTGTGGCTTCAGATGAACACTTGGTAACAACTTTTTTTGGGGGAAAAAGAGGTCTTGGTTCTGTGTTTGGGGTTCAGAGCACATAGTGGAGGTGGGTGGGACAGAAAATGCCACAGCCTGGCTTTTGCTTCAAGCTGAGCACGGATAATGCTGGTGGTCCCTGAGGTGGAGAAGTGTTGGTGTGAAACCTGCCATAAAAAGAACTGGCAGAGACAGGTGTTGGATTTGATACCTTAAGTCTTAATTTGCTGTTTTGAGCAGTAAAATAACTGTCCTTGGTGTGTTAAGGGAGAATGGATTACAAGGAAAAGATTAATAGCAGTGTTGGGTCTTGGCGATCCAGACCAGTTTGTCACCAAGACCAGTTGAGCTGGGGGTGTTGTGTAAAAATCTCAGAGCAGCTCATAAACTAATTTACACTGAATTCCTGGGGAAAGTGTTGCTTTCCTCTTATAAATGCAGACGTGTGGGTGTGTCTGTTCTGCGCTCTGCTCTCCTTCTCTGTCTTTTTTAAGCTATCAAGCCACACGGGCATGATGGATGGGATGCTCCACGGAGCGTGGGATCTTCCCCCCATCCGGCAGGCATGTCATTCTCTGTGCAGATGGCATCCTCCAGTGGAAGCCACCCACTGCTGCTCTGCCTCTTGGGAGACCTGAACTTTTCCATTGGATGGGAAGGAAGCTCACAGCTCCCTGCTGACTGCTGAGAGTTAAGCGAGCAATCAATGACGTGAGACCTCAGGAGAGGGAGAAGGCGAATTTATTTTAAAACAAAATGAGTTTCACTCATTCACAGCCAAACCCACCTACACACGAGCACCAACGTGGGGATCTCCAAGTGGTTGTCCATCATTTGGACAGATGTGTGTCCAGATGGTTTGGACAGGATTCCTTGGAATGACACAATAGACAAGGAATGTCAAATATCAGACCTCTGGTGTCTCTCGGTGATCATGTGATGCCTTTGGATCTGCTCTTTTTACATCCCTTGGGGGCTGAGAGTGGTGATCTCTTCTTGTTGGAATTTATTCACTGGCCTTTGTGTCTTTGTCTGGTGTCTTTGGGCTCCTACCCCTTCTCTATTCTTCCCCAAATCATCTCTTAAGGGCTTGAGTCTCTGATGCAGATTGTCCCTTGTTTCAAGATGTTCCTTGTTTTCCAACCTGAGAAGCTGCAGATAGGTGTGCTTTGATCTTGAGTACCTACTAAATCACTGCCCTCGGCACAGGCAGTTGATTATGCCCTGTGTTCCTCCTGGTTCTCTTGTACTCTTTCCCATCTTTTTTGCTGGGATCATACTCAACTAAAGAAGTATGTGTACCATGATTTGCAAAGTGTGCATTAAGAGTTGTCTTCTGGCTTTGTTTGCGTGTATAAGGCTGCACGGAACGGGTCACAGGACTGATCCTGGGCCAAAACCAAGTGGTCAGAAGCCTGAATGGAGCTGATGGTGTAGCCCTGGAGCTCCGATCAGTGTCAAGAGTTTGGGAACCACTTGTGTAGCTAAGTAATTTCTGTGAATGAGTGTTTGGCCAGCATTTGGCAGCTCACACTGGGGTGGTCAGCGTGATGCTGCCAGGAGCAGTGCTGAGCATGGGGAAGGGGCAGAATGGCAGCTTGCCTTGGCACACTGCTGGCTAGTGAGTGTCTGTCTGAACTCATGCCAAGGCTTGCAGGTCTGCCTGACACAGATCAGTAGTGTGTCAGGGATGGTTTGGTACAGATCTGTGGTGACTCAGGTGGTGTTTGGTGCCACAAACCGTAGGAAGCAGAGTCTCCCTGCAGAGTGTTTGCTCTCAATTAGCGGGAGAAGCTGCCAGTATTCGCAGGGAGTGAGTGATGGTACCTCACTCACCCTCAGCCACAGGGTTTTGAGTCCCATCTGCTTCTTTGGAGTCTCTTAAATCCATAGTGAACATCCTCTGTGAAAGTCAGAGTTTGTTTCCCTCTCAGATGGCTTGTGTGATACGAGTGCAGGGTGGGGGGGATTCGGGACATCGTTCTCAGCTCCCTGTGCTCTCTGTTTCTTGCTGCAGGTCCCCAGGAGAAAATGGTGTAAGGCCAGCGCAGCTGCCACTTCCAGTCGTGGTGTGCCCAGACCTCAGGGAGGAACATGGCAGCAGCTCAGGGAGCGGGAAGCGGTTCAGCCGGGCCATCCGGACCGCCCGGTTCTGCCCCGGGGCTCAGCAGCAGCTCCACGGCAGTGGCGGTGTGGGAATGGCAGGATGAATTTGGCAAGTGGAGGCCGTACCGAGGCAACGTCTGCAGCTACATCGAGCAGGTTATCCAGGCCTCTCAGCAGAAGGGCCGGCGCTCGGGGTCAGGGCTGGTCAGCAGCATCCCTTTGGGACATGCGGATCCCGCCTTGGCTCCCTATGTCATCGACATTCCAAGCTTGACACAATTCCGGCAGGATACAGGTAAGGGAGCTTCCCCCACTTGTTTTTCTGGTGTGCTTGGGGATAAGCAGGGCCTCATTCTGTGTGTAAGAGCCCAGCAGAGCTCTGCTGTTTGCTGCCGTGCTGGGCAGCTCTGTGGGCACATCTGCTGCTCTCCTGATGCTGTCTGCTGCCCAGTGTGGAAGAATCTGTGGAGCTGGGTGCAGGCAGACAGCCGTGATCTCTTCAGGAGCACCATCGTGGGACCCCTGGAGCTTACAGCCTGTGAGCCAGAGCTCTCAGAGCTGGAAATTCCCCCCCCATCCCACATCCATTCAAGATCACTTGCGTAAAACGGCCTTTTTACGATTCCAACCCTCCTGCTTGCATCCCTTGCTCCCTCTGGAGCTGGAGTGCCAGCTGCTTTGCCTTGGCATGCAGCCCTGCTCAAGCTGCTTGTGAGTGCCTGCGGCCCCCGCACGACACCAAAATGCTGCAGCAGAATATTCCCTCCACTTGTGCTTTGCGAGCCTGGCTTGCTTCCTCCCAGCGAGAAAGGGCAGGATGGGCTCAATAGCAGAATTGAGACCTGATTTTCATTCTCTCTCCTGGGGTCACTGGGAGTAGCAGCTCAGAATCTGTGGAGATTACTCCTGCCCTTTTTTGCTACAGATGCGCTGAGCAGCTGGCGCTTAGAAAAGGGGCAAGGATGGAATGCATGCACTTCATCCCTGGAAAATCCAGGGAGATCCCAAATTACACACCCCAAATGAATGGCTGCTTTGGAAAATTTTCCATCCATCGGTTTCCCCTTTGCCAATATCTCTCCCATCACTGCAGGACGCAGTTGAGCATCATCAAGCTTTAGAGAGAGGCATGTGTTGATTTCTTGCCAGTTCAAACAGTAAAGGAGCAATATTTTGAATCAACTGCATGATCAGCCAGTTCCGACAGGAAAGGGAAGTGGTTGGAGCAAGTGTGAGCGGTCATCACAGCTGCATCCGTGTTTTTATTCTGACCTTAGGCTGAGTTTATCTAGCGGTGTCCTGGGTGAGGTGAGGAGCTTTGTAGGCTGGGTGCCTTGGCAGGTGTGCTCGGCTTGGCCTGTTTAAACATCTGGAAGGCCAGCTGAGGCTGTGGCTTCGAGCAGTACAGCATGGGCCACCAGAGCTGGCACCAGCAGCTGTTTCTTTCCTGGTTTTTTCGTGCCAAACTTGTGAAGGAGCCTTCCAGCCTCTGGGCCTTTCAGCCAGTGCTCCAACATGTGGACAGCAGTCCTAAGCTATCTGGTGAAGATGAGCAGAGAGCCTGTGGGAGGGTGAAACATGTCCCAGTGTGAATGGGACGTTCCTTTCCACAAGTGCAGCTGTCTGTCCTCAGTGGGTTTGTATCTCTTCAGGCTCTTGTGAAAGATCTCAAAACACCCAGTGGATATTGTCCATTGCAGGGTGGTTTGCAGTTGTTCATCTCTGGGGGACAGTCCAGTTCAATTCTGGAAATGATGTTGGCTGGTATGATCTCATCCTTGGTCTAGATCTAAGTTTGAGCTGTTAATAATAAAAAGGCTGATTCTGCTCCACAGCTCTCCTGCAGTGCTTCCCATCGATCCACAGGGATGCTGATCAGAATGGCCAATGCTGTGAACCTCCCTCCACAAATACCTGCGTGCTCTGCAACGTGACTATTGGAAAAGCTCTCATATCCCTTTTCTGTGGCCCGGTTCTAAGCAAAGCTTTTTTTCTCTGCGAGGCTCTGCCTTAAACGTGAACCTTTCTGAGCGAGCCGCCAGCTGGACTTTGTCATGGGCTGGAGAAAAGAATCTCTGCAGGAAACATCCCCATGAAAAATCTTTAAACAGTGCAAAAAATAGGCTGTTGTATTCTGCTCATTAGCTATTAGACAGATAAATAGGCTCTTCAAAGGAAGCCAGGGAGAATAACAGGAAGCCAGTGTTAACAGGAGCAGCGTCCCCAGCAGCAGGGAATGACAGCTGTGCGGGGGGATCTTGTGGGCAGGATTAGCTGTGGGCTTCAGCTGCTGCTCGAGGCAGATTAGCTGGGTGTGAGGGCAGGGGAGCAGCAGGAGTTGTCCTCTCACCACAGCTGTTTGCCCACCCCAGAGAGGAATGCCAGTTTCCCTGCCAGCCTGGGGGAAGGGGGATGTTTTCCAAGTGCATGGCCTTGGTCTTGTTGTTCACTCCTAAAAACTCTTCTTTCTGCTGCTGTTTGAGGGTGTTAAAAACACAAGTTGCTTGCAAGTCCTGCAGTCCTCTTTGTGCTGCTTTTAGCTTCTGAGCTGCCAGTGGAGCAGGGGAAGCCTTGCTAATCTGCTGAGATGTGTCCCACTGGACACCTCGCCTTACCTGTGGTAGTCCCCTTTTTCTGAGAGCAGGTTCATCTCTAAATGTAGTGCATGTCTCACCATCTCATTCCCAGTCCAGGTGATGCCTTGAGGTGGCCACCTAAAAACAGAGACTAGACAAGAATAAGAGAATAAAAGGGGGTATTTATTTGAAGGGCCTTCAAAGGTACCCCCTGGACAATCAAAAGCCTCCACCCAAGATGGCCCCTGGGTCACGGGTTCTTCACACTTTTATAAGTTTGGTCCATTTGCATATCAGGGTTAATTCTCCACTTATAACTTCAGTTAATGATGTAATTACCCCAAGTTTGTCCCTCCTCTCAAAGCTTTAGTTTACACATTTTGGGGCCTGAGACAATCGAGGTGTCCTCAGAGAGCAAACCTAGAGAGGGTTTGTTATGTCTAAGCAGCATGAGAGAACCGCAGCTAACAGGCCACATGAAACTGCAGAGTTACACATGAGGCAGTGCAGGTTTTGAAAAATATAACAGTTAAAACCTAAGGCATCACAATCTCATCCCTAGTTCTCCTCCTGCTCAGGGCTTCATTCCCGAAGTTACCCACCTTTTGAGGCTGTGGGTTTGTGTTTCTGAAACTTGGCAGGACTTGCTGGATAGGAGCAGTCATTGCTAGAGTTTGCTTTTGGCTTTTTAGTCTGCTTTCCCACTAAGATGTCAGTTCCAGGCTGGGAAGGTCACTTTGGTTCTGCTGATATTTTCTGCCAGAGGAAGGTCTGGTCCCACAGGAATCCTGAGCTCCATGGCTGAGCTGTTGGGGAGGTTGCTGTGATTCACTGGCTGCTAGTAGCGTTTTAAGTGTGCTGATGAGATGTTGTTTGTTGGCTGGTGTCACTGGAGAGTCCTGCTCTGCAGTAAACAGGATGCTTGGTACTGCTCTGGAGCAGAAACACAGGTCCTGGCATTCCTTGGTCTGGCACATTCTGCCTTTGAAAGAGCCTTAGCCTTTGTGTCAGCTCTGGAGCTTTAGCAGTGCTGAGATAAGGACACGTAGTTTCCACAACATCCCACCAGTACTGTTGGGTAGAATAACAGCAGCATGATCCTCATGCCAGCATCCCGGCAGGCAGAGCCTGAACGCAGCAGCAGTTGGATTTTGGCAGTGTGGAGTCCCGGGTGGGCTGTCCTCCCTCTTCCTTGGGATGTGCTTGCTGGGTGTGAAGATTGCCCAGATTGCCTGTGCCCTACAGTCACCAGTGATGTCCTGGGGCAGTTCTGCTCAGGCTTTAGGTGTGGGTACTTGGAAACATGCCAGTTTCACCTGGGGTCCTGGAGCATAGTGCCATAAGTCTCATGACCTCTTTAGAGGCTTTATTTATTTTTTTTCCCCCCTTGGTGCTGTTCTTTAAACTCCTCCTGTGTTGTAACAACTCACTGCACCCCTGTTCACCCCCACCTTCCTAGATCCCTAGACTTGCTTGCCCCACAGCTTTTCCTGCTCCTCTTTCTCTGTGCGGAATGCTGCTGAGGGTTTTTCCTGCAGCAGCAGTTTTGACCCTGCTGCAAGAACCCATTTTTCAAAGGTTTCAGAGCTTCTGTCCTGTTGGGTGGTTTCCTTCCCTCTCATTAGGCTGCTGCTTTTTTGAAGTAAGGGATAAAGTAGCCAGGGGTGAAGTCGTCCCGGAAAGCCAGGCTTCCAGGGGGTTCGAGCTCCAGCTGTCACTGTCGAGTGGCCTTGCAAGAGTAGTGTGTCTCCTTCCATTTCTCTCCCTTTGTCTGAACAGCTGCTCTCTCCAGTTTTCAAGTTACTTCATTGTCTTCCCTTCTCTAGTCTTGCTCTCTCTCCCAGCAGTCAGGAGCCTGCAGAAGTTTGCCCTTCTCCAAAGTCCTTGCCCTCGCCCCTGTGGGACTTCACTCACTCTCCCAAGACCAAAATTGCCCCGACCCTTGTGTAACAAAGTGGGTGTTCAGCCCCCTAAGTGCTCCTACAAAGCACTTCCCGATGGTGTCTTGTCTCTATAGTTACTCTGTTGTCAAGGCTGTGGGAGCTGTTTTTTTCTTTTAACCAGATCTGTGCCTCAGCCTGAATTTTTTTTCTTTTTTACTTTTTTTCCTTTTAACGTCAGGGAGGCATATGTGATCACTGTGCCTTTGTGCTCGGGTGTGTCTGCGTCTGCATCCTCTCTCCTTCCATCCTTTCCCACCCTTCCTCCTAGCAGCTTTTGAACCTGCTGCCAGCCCACAATCAGATTTGGCAGAGGGACAGGGATCTTGGGGATGTTGCATTTCTCTAAGCTTCATGAGCAAACCCAGCCCTGCTGGGAAGAGGCCTTTTAGTGCCCCTCTTGAAGGAGAGTGAGAAGGCCACCCCCACGTGGGCAGCACAGATCTGTGCAGAAACAAATCCCTGGGGCAACATCCCCCTTAGTTCTCTGCTCACTAAATGGTTGTATTTCTTCCCCCCTCCTCTCCCGCGCAGGGACGATGCGGGCTGTCCGCAGGCACGTCTTCCCAGGGGACTCTGCTGCCGGGCAGGGCATCATCTGGGAGTGGCAGAACGACGAAGGCGGGTGGTCCCCCTACGAGATGAACGTCTGCGTGTTCCTGGAGCAAGCCCATGCCACGAAACACCAGCGAGTCGATCTCGGGCCCTTGGGCTACAACTACGAAGTTGACTTTGTGGCTCAAGTCCAGACCAACAAGACCACGAGGTTCCGCCGCAGCGTTCAGAGGCGTTTGGACAGCCCGTACCCGGTGACGACCTCCACCACACCCCTGCACACAGGGGTGGGATGTTCTTGCCAGCAGTGCTGGCCAAACAGCGGGACTGGTCCCATCACCACACGCTACCGTCACTCCATGACAAACTTTCCCAACTCTTCCACCACTCATCAGGTTCCCGGGAGGACAGCGTCAGTAAGTTCTTCCAGCGTCGGCTTCGTGCCCTATAACAAACCCACTTTGACTGGAGCAAGGTCAACACCAAGACTCAGTGCACAGAGCACCTTGGCTTTGGCTCAAACTGGGAGCCTCAGCACAGCACTGGCAACATCTAACGGAGTCAGGTATAGATCCTAATTCACCTTTAAATACCATATGTGTGTGCAAGAGATCTGCTGTGCCCAGGTCTGCATTATCCAGGAGCCTCTCTGTCCCAGAGCACTTTACAAGAGTCTTTTCCCTAGCAGAGAGAGGTTTGTGCCTGTATATCCAGTACAGTGGATGAAAAGACTTCTCTGCTTTCTACCACTTTTCTTCTCATTTGAAATATAGTTCCTGTCTACCAGTCCTCCTGAACCACTGGGGAATTCACACGGGTTGAGATTCTGAAGGTTTGAGAAAATGAATAGTAGTCAGTGGTATTTTGGTTTAGGTTAAAAAGCAACTTTGAGAGGGACCAAGTGAAGGAAAAGGGGACTTAAAACACACTTATTTAATTCAAATTAGGCAGTATAGTGGAACACTGCTCTGCGTTCTAAGCTCTTTCCCTTCAAGGAGGGACCACAGAACTCATTGCATGTGGCTGACACCTCATGAACTCTGTCAAAATCAGGTGTCCAGGCTATTTTTCAGGCTAACTGGTGATGCAGAGCAGAGATGCCACTGGATCCCTTTGCACTGTGGCTCTTCTCTGACAGGGCTGAAACCAGTGTACACCTCTGAGCCCAGGATTTCAGCTTCCATCAGCTAGAGCAGAAGGAGGGCTGTATTTGTACCTTACTGGTGGGGGAGGAAGAGCTTCACTTCTCTTCAGGCCTTTTGGTTGCTGCCAGCTTAATGAAAAGCAGAGGCTTGTGGTCCGACAGCCCGGCTCCTCTCTGTGGCATGGGCTGCTGGGGCAAGCCACAGTTGGTTATCCCACTTTCAGGATCTTCATTCTTCCTGTGCACAAGCCCTTGCTAGCAGAGGTGTGTGTGGCCTGTCTGTGGCAGTGCTGGCACCGAGTGTCTGACCCAGCAAGGGCTGCCTGACTGCTCTCTCTGTGAACGGCTGGAAGTGGCAGAGCCTTGCACTCACTTCACTGGGAATAATCCAGCTGTTGAACCCCTGAGAAACTGCAGGGGAACTTGCCAGGGCTGACTTACCTGTCCAAGTAAGTAGAGAGATAAGAGATTTGGCAGAGTGTTGGAAGAATTCTGCTAATTGCAGGAGGCACAGGGGTTTGAGGTTTGTTTTGAATCTCATTTGTGTTTTAAACAAGATGATGAATCTCGAGATGTTTTTCTTAGTGTCGTATCAGGACTTTCCCTCTTCGGGGTCATCCGAGTGAGATGACTTCTCACATCCTGTTCTTCTTTCTCATGGTCTTTTTTTTTGGTGTTTTTTTTCCACCTGGTGATTTTTTGTGTTGCCTTAAGCACCCACACTGCTTCTCTGTTCCAGTCACCTTCAAGTAGGGCTGAAAATCAGACCTCAGTGCTGCCTGCAGGAGCCCCCAGTAAGGCTCTTGCCATCTCCTGGAGAAGCTGCCAAACTCCCGCTCTCGCAGGAGTTGCTGGTGGGTGCGTGGGCCCGCTGGGCTGCCTGGAGCCCCCATCCTTCCCCAAAGGATTTGCAAAGTGACTCAGGGTGGGAAGTTTGAAAAGGAAGAGCCAAATGCTGCAGCAGTTGCCCCACAAGCCTGCCTGGAGCCGATCGGGGTCTGGGTACGTTGTGTGCTACTGGTGGGGGGACAGGCTGTCCTGAAAGGAGGGAGGATGGGAGAGAGATGCTTGGAGAGGGTTGCCACGGGCTCTTGACCATGAACTGAGCCCATGGCCCAGGTAATGCTGACTGGGAGATGAGGGATGGCCGGGGGGGAAGCCAGGAGGTGCTCAGCAATGCCGTGGCTGGTTGAGGTCGGGCTGTTTGAACCTGTTCTGCAGCTCAGCTGTTTGTGTTGTGGAGGAGGTGAGGTGGCTGCTGTCCTGGCAATCATCCGTAGCCAAGCCAGCCTTTCTGGGGGATGCAAAGAGATTGCCCAGTTAAGTCTGTGCTGGGGACAGCAGGATGTGCCACAGAGGGCAGGTGGCAGCTCTTTGGATACCTGGGAGTGTGTGAGTGCTGTCAGACTTGTGTAAAACCCACACCCCCAGTGAGCCCCACTCCCCTGGCCACCAGCTGTCTGTTCCCTTGGGGTGTGATCTCCAGTCCTTTGGGATCAGTTGTGCCAGGGTCACTCTCCTTTATCCCTGCCAGAACAACAAGTGCACAAAGGGGGGCAATCTCTGTCTTCCAGCAGCGTGCCATACGTGGAAGGGACTTCTTCATCCCCAGCTGACAGCTTGGGATGGCTTTTCCCCATCACCCCTGGGCAGGGGTTGAGTCGGAAATGCCACTGGGTGGGTGTAATTGCTCCTGGCTGGAGTTACAGTCTCGGGCTCATGAAACCCATGTTCCAGCAGAAAATCCTTTAATTTCTGTGAATTAGGGGAAACCCGAGTAGCAAACTCTTAACAATGTGTTTCATTTAATTCCTAAGCCCAGAGCATTCCTGGGTTATTTTATCCTCCAGGTTCCCTGTCTTCCTCCCTCGGACACAGCAGGGTGGTTAGTTCCCCTTCCCTTGCAGTCAGTGTCCTGCATCACCAATAGTCCAACCTTTATGGCTAATTATCCTGCATTAATTATCCTGCCAGGGGTTTCTGGCTATGTTCTCTTAGCTGTGATGTGCAATTCCTGTGCTGGCCTGTGCTCAAGAGACCCAAGGGAAGGGAGCACTGGGCCACAGTGGATCCTCTGGTGTCTGCTAAAGGTTGTGTTGTGTTCACCCCACAAGCTGTGGCTCCAAAGCAGCCCTGACAGATTACTTGCTTTTACAAAACTGCTGATCTCCACAAAACTTGCGGAGGTGGCTGAGCTGCAACTGGCAAGGGGGCTCAAAAACTCGTTGGGAGAGACTGAAAGGCAGTGCTGTTATTTACACCCAGTTTCTTTAGGAAACACAGCTAAACATGGCAGCACCTCTCTCCCGCGGGGCTGGGAACGAGGTGCAGTTCATCCTGGAAAGTTGCCTGACTCCCTGTGTGGCTGTGACAGTTATTTCCAGCAGGCAGGCAGGCAGGGGTAGCCCCCAGAACGGGCATGCCCGGGCTGCTGTGCCACTGAGGGTGATTAAATGTATTTCCTGCTTGCTGGAGGGCGGATGCTGATGTGAGAGCAGGCGGAGCTCCGGCACTGCCAAATGCACTTTAATTTCCTCCTGCCCTCAAGAGGGTCAAAGCCCCTGGAAAACCCAGAGACGAGTGCCAAGGCTTAACTAGATGCTAATATCCTTGGCTGTGCTGCTAATGAATGACATGTGGGCAAGTTATTTTGCTTCTTGGTGCATTGGTTTCCTCTCGTGGATTAAACTCACTTAATGAATCCGGCCTCTCTCACAGACAGTGCTGGAATCTGCACAAGGAGCGTGCCATGGCAAGGGTTGTGTCCTTATCTCAGCACTGTTAAGCAGATCTGGGAAGCAGGGCTCAGCTCCCCAGGATCCCAGCCACCTCCTTCCCACCCCATATGGGAAAGCATCAATTCCCTAGGGCAAGAGCTCCCCCATTCCCTGCGCTGTGCTGTCTAATTACAGAGTAAGACACTCCTGGAGCACAGTAAGGAGTGCCCTGCTTGTAATATGAGCGAGTAAAGCTGCAGGAAGCAATCTTCTGAAGAATATTAATTTGTGTCCCAGCCAGGCAAATCCCTACAGTAGCTCTGCAGGCTTCTCTGAGCTTCTGTGGCTTTGGCTGCTGGTCTGTGTTGTGCCTACAAATAAGGCAGGCAGCTCAGGGGGGCAGGATTTTCTATAAAATTAGGGGAACGGGCATCTTGGGAGCTGGAAAAGGATGCTGACGGAATTGAGGTGTTCCTAAGGAAGATCTGGTGCTGCAGCCCAAATATCCCATGGGGAACAATGCACAGTCAGTGCTTTGTAGGATCAGGAAGGACCTTTCTTTTGTCTCTCCACTTTTGTATTCTTCAGCTTTGTCCATAGGCATTCCCATGAGGTCCTTGGGTGGTGAGGAGCTCTCCTGGTGCTGGTTCCACTGTGCCCACTGTGACTTGTCCTGCAGCCCTTTTAGCCAGCATGGTGCTACCACCAGGTGGGGTCATTAATGTCACCGGGCACTCAGTGAGCCCCGGGAAGGGGTTTGGACCTTGAGGTGCTGTGGTAGCACTCAGTGTGAAGCAGGGCCAGATGCTGCCCTGATCTGTGAGGAGAAGTGTTGGCTGTTCCCCAGAGGGCTGCAGAGATGCCACGATACAGAGATATGGCCACGATACAGAGATCTGTGGCCTGCTGGTTGTGTGCAGGGGAGACGAAGGAAGAAATGGCCATATCAGGTGGAGAGGATGAGTTCCTACAGGCTTCCCTAACTGCTCCTTTAGGATATTGTGTATGTGTGGCTCAGGTGATGGCTCCAACCTGGCCCACCCAGTGGTTGAAGTGGCAGCAGCCCTGCATTCCAAGCTGTTGACACATTTCCTTGCTGGACTTGTGCTTTGCTGTCTCACTGGTGTTGCAGATTCTTGAAATTCTGGAGAAGCGAGTGGGTTTGTCATGCTGAAATATCAGTCTGCCCTGCCTGCCTCCCATAGCAGACTGCCTGGGAACCAGCGATGGGAAATCTTACCAGGATCTTCTTGCTGAATCTCCGAGGACATTGTCTTTGCATCCTTTTATTCACAACCTGGTGGTGCCTGTTACACTCAGGAACATCCAGCACACAGAGCAGTGGGAGAGCAGGAGCTGCAGCGAACAGCAGGACAAAATTGGGCTGGGAAGGAGGAATCAGTACCAGGACACACTGAGAGAATTCGGGCATTGACTTGCAGGTGTTGCAAGCACAAGCTGGCTGGGAGTCAGAGGCACTGCCTGGCACGAAATCTCCATGGGCAGCAGGAGCAGGTGCCTTGGTGGATCATTCTCATCTCTCCACGCTGCAGTGCTTGATCTTGCACTGATGCTGCCCACATCTCCCTTAACCAAAACATCAATTTCTCTCCTAACTGAGCTGTTTTCAATAAATTGGCAGGACTCACCCCAGCCTGGCTCCAGCTCTCTCCCCAGAAGCCAGCGCTGGAGTTTCTTGAGTCTGGACTAAATACGGCAGTTTGTGCTGCTCCCTTATTGGATGCACAGCCCATGTTACACTACAATAGTAATATCCTTCCTTGTAACCTCATCCCCTTCCTCCTCCAAAAACCCCACTTCAGACCCAGGGTAGGCTCTGAGTAGCATTTCCTCACCTTTTTTGGCACAGAAGCACTTCCTCGCACGCCCTGTGGCTGCAGACCTGCCCAGGCAGTGTTGTGGTACCTCAGAGCAGCTTGGATTTCCCTTGATTTCATCAGCCTTTGGGCTTTCTGCAGTAGTCACAGAGCTCAGGGAGCGTGGCGGCCCTGCTCCCACGCTGCAGAGTGGATGGGTCAGCACACACCGCAGCACTGTCAGCTGAGATGCTGCTAATGAATGTGTGTATTTAGTGAAATAAGAAGTGCTTGGTTTCTCCACCATCATCACATCAGTTGGCTCAAAGCCTCCAGCAGCCAAAGCTGACACACTTTGCCTTTACACCAGGAGTGCAGCTGATCAGCGGCTGTTTCCTGGCTCATGGATGGAAATTTATCTGCAGTGCACTCACAGCTTCCCAAACTTGACTGCTTGCAAATGCATCAAGTTCTTTTCTGTTTCTCTCTGCAGATCTCAAGGGGCTCTTCTCACTTCTGTTGTGGTTTAACCCAGCAGACAGTTAATCACCACGCAGCCCCTCAGCTCACTCCATCCTCCTCCAGGGGGCTGGGGGAGAGAATTGAAAAAAAGAGGTACAAGTATTGTGTTAAAATAAAGACAGTTTAACAAGACAGAGAAGGGAAGGAAAATAATAATGCTGATGATAATTAAAATGTACAAAACAAGTGATGCACTAAGCAATTACTCACACCCACTGACCAATGCCCAGCCATTCCCAAGCAGCAGCCTCCAGTCAGTTTTCCCCCTGGTTTCTCTACTGATCGTGGCCCAATATGGTCTGGAATATTCCTTGGGTCACTTGGGGTCAGCTGTCCCAGCTGTGTCCCTTCCCAGCTTCATGTGCCCCCCAGCCTCCTCACTGGTGGGGTGGGATGAGGAGCAGAAAAGGCCTCACTTAGTGTAAACAGTGCTCAGCAACAACTAAAACATTCCTGTGTTATCAGCATTATTCTCATCCTAAATCCAAAACACAGCACTGTACCAGCTACTAGGAAGGAAATTAACTCCATCCCAGCTGAAACCAGGACAACCATAAAGTTCTAACTCATGGATGACTTGGATTTGAGTCTCGCAATGAGGAAAGAAGAGTGATGAATTTCTCTGCCATCTTTTCTAAGCATGGTTACCGATGATTCCCTTCCCAGGGCAGCTCTGGGTTTGCTTTGAAATTAACTCGGGGTAATGACCCTGTGTTCCAGCCCTTTGGGGGGATCCCCTGCCCCCACCTGCTTTCCTGGCACAGCAGAAAGTTCAGCTTTGTGCTTTATGTTATTTTTACCTTCCGTAGGGAAGTGAAAGTGCCCAAGGTGCTGCTTCATCTCAGGGCATGACAATGAAACACAAATTCTTCTGTATCAGTCACATGCAGGGTCACAGGCTGGGGTGGAGGGGGTGCCCAGCCTCGCTGGTGTCTTCTTGGCTTCTCAGTTGGAGGAGGAAATGAAGGAAGATGCAGTGTCTCTGATTTTTTGGGAGCAGTTCTCTCAAGTCCCTGGTCCTCAAATACCCTTTGTGTCTGCAGCTGGAGAACAAGGACTCCTGCTCCTTGCCGTCTTCTGAAGAGGATCATAGGGGCAGAGATGACGCAAAGGGGTGAGATAAACAAGTAGGGAAGTACCCGAGAAAGAGCTGTGACGAAGAGGGTGAATCAGGAAAGAAAGAGAGTCATAAAGACATCTGATCCTGATTTAGAGCCCTTTGAAATCACAGGGAAGATTTCCCCCGTGTTCAGTGGATTTGAATTGTTGCCACAACAGTCTGTTGCATCATTTGAAGGCATTGCAAAATTTGGGGCAGCAGAAGGGAAAGCACAGCCTTTGAAAGAGGCAGAAGGGAAAGCTCTGTGGTCTGGAGAGCTTTATAAGGGTCTGGGGGTGCTGGTCTCACTTGGCCAGGCTGCCAGAGCGGCACCAAGTCCTGGGTCCTGCCCGGGGCTCTTCAGGGAGTTCAGAGCACGTGTGGGAACCCATCCCAAACTGCGGCAGGTAGGACAGGGGAGAGGTGGGGCTGCCTCCCTGTCAGGGGTGGAAGACAGCCGTGTGTCACTCAAAAATATTTTCAGCCCTGGTCATTGTTATGGAAATGTGAACGAAGATTTTAGCAAGACTGGAAGGAGGGACTTCTGTGGTACCATTTTGGGCAGGGCAGCTCTTGCATTCCTGCTGGAGAGAGGAGGGTTTCCCCTTAATAGTGGGTGAGATTTGGGCTGTTGGACCACCTTAGTCTCTGAATTCCTAAGCAGCTGGACAGGTTTCTGTAATTTTGGGGAGCCCTTGAAGCTTGTTGTCTGAATGCACCGTGTATTAACTGCAGCTGAGGTACATGAGCCTCATTCATGCCAGGCACATGGGCCACCTGAGACAAAGTCCGGGGGTGGCTCCTCTGTGCCAGCATGTTGGATTTCAAATGTTTCTGCTCATGTGGATCCAGCTTGCTTTCTTCTCTGGGGACCCCCCATCAGTGCTGATGCTGCTGCTCCCCTTTCCTCCCTAACTCCTGCTGCCAGCTAATGGCATAACCCCAGCTGCCCACATATCCCAAACTTGCAAGTACAGCTGCCAGCACTGCCAGAACAAGTAGGTGAAGAACCTGAAAGGGATGTTTGGTTTCCAAATTCTCTTGATTTCCAAATGAAAACGGTGGCCAAGCTCTTCTAAGTCTCCTTCAGCCTTCCCTCCCTTGTCCCCACATCCCCCTTGGACGTGTAGTGCAGGTTGGCTGCTCAGAGGAAGCTCTGTGGCAGAGTGGCAAGAGCAGGGATGTATCACAGGATCAGAGCAGGGTCCAGCAGGAGGAATGGCTGAGTCAGGAGGAGATGGGGCTGAAGGCAGCTGCATACAGCATAGCTCTGAGGCCCACCTTGCAGGTAAGTTAATCTAGGAGAGAGCTCTGGCAAGAAGGACACAGCTGCTTAGATACAGCTTGTGGACCAGTGGGAGAAGGGTGAATGGATGAGGGTCACAGCTGGGGCTCATCTGAGCAGTTAATCCCTGTTAATATATCCAGGGCCCTGGCACTTAGGAGGGAGTAGTGCATTGCTGAATTGTCTCTGTTGCTGTTAAAATCATCCCTTTTTCTCTTCCTCCAGTGCTCAAACTCTGCCTATCAAGATGTCCAAACCCAGCAAGATGAACCAGGCCCTGGCAGGTGAGAATCCCCCAGTGTTTTATTTGCTCAGTCCGTAGGATGAGGTGAATGAGAGGTTTGCCTTTCTGTGGCACTTACTCTCCATTTTTGGAAAGAGTAGAAATGCTGCTGGCATTTAAAGTTTTAGACGTAAAAGCTTTCCAGAAAAGCAAAGAGGGCAAATTTGGGGGAGAATGGGATGGACAAACCTTATTAACTGTTTTTCTTATCCTGAGGCTTTCAAAATAAGTGGGATTTTTTGAGGCATGGTTATTCACCTTCTTCTGTATGTGTGGATGAGCAAGTAGCAAAGAGAGGGCATGTGAATCAAGCTCAGTGCTAGCTGCTATTTTCTGCTTTTTTTAAAGTCAAAGGAGAGGAGCAGTGTGATATTTGTGTGGTTTTTAATATGACTTCTTACAATGTGGTTTTATTAAAAAAGCTCGGGTGGTCTTTAGCTTAAAGAGGATTGTGATGCCTTGTCTTGGGAAAGGGGAGACAGAAGTTCAATCAGGCATTGTCTCCTGGTGCAGCAGAATACAGGTTTGCTTGCTATCCAGACCTGTGAACACAGCACTGAATATACTGAGCAGTGTGTCTGGGAGGGATGAAAGTGCCAGTTTTCAGTGCTCCTTTTCAGAGTGGATTTGCCTGTTAAAGTTGAAATGGCATTGCCTTGGAAATGACAACTTGTGCTGTCAGCTCCCAGTGGAAGCGTTGCTGTGCCAAAAGCCATTGGCACCTTTGCTGTGTTTTGGCTCAGCCAGTGCCAAACCAGTGACCCTGGTGTGGTGGTGCTGGGGGATCTGGGTGCTCTGCCCAGAGCAGAGGTCTCTGTACTGGCACCAACTGTGTGCTCAAAACTGTATCATAACCTGGTAGAGGAGTAGAAAACATCTGATACCTGGTATTTTCTGGAGTTTTCTCTGCCCGTTTCAGACACTACAGAATGTCTGTTAACCCTCTCCTTCCTCTGGCTCTTGTCTATGCATGGTCTCTTGAGGTTATTGGGTGCTGGGACACCAAACATTGCTCCTGAGCAAGCAGAGACAGTTACATTCTTGTTTTTCAAGACAATGGTTCCCACCTCATTCCAGAAAGGGCGTTTGGTCTCCTCTTGACTGCCAGGTTTTACCCTGTCTAAAAAGGATCCCCAGGATTGATGTTTCCCTTTGTCTAACATTGGCACGATCATGAAAACTGCCTTGCATGTGTCTGTAGCCAAAGTGGCGCTGCATGAAGACTAACACAGGTGTCTCTGACAGCATGCAGCCCATCTGTCTCCTCCTCAGCAAATCACTGCGGGAACGAGGTGTAAAGTCAAGCTCAGGCCTTGTCTTGGTGGGTGAGCTGACCAGAACTCCCCTTGCTTATAACAGCTCTGCCTTTCATGCCCTGGCTGTTGCCACTGACTGTGTAAGGAGGTGCTTAATCACGTAAAGGTAAATAAAGCACAGAGCTGAAGAGCTCTGATGAATCCAGGCTGTGTTAATGTTGTTAACTGTGATCTCATTCTCCATGTACAAGAGGTGGAAGAGGTGGATCTGTGTGGTCCGTTTATGCCTTGTGGTGCCACGTGTAGATAGAAAAAGCTGCTGGAAATCCCAATAGAATAAACCATTTGCCACCATTTAACACAGTAAAATGGTTACGTTTGTGATTGGTGTCTCTGTTGTTGCAGTCTGGGGGTGTAAAAGAAGGGATAATTACTCATTTTAATTCTCTTTACCTCTCCCTGAGGCAGCCAGTGCCAGGCACGCTGGGATGCAGGGGAGAGCAGAAGCAGCTCCCTGGGGCCAGGGTGTCCTTCAGACCAGGTCTTCACAGTGATGCCTTATGTTTTAACTGTTACATTTTTCAAATCCTGCACTGCCTCCTGTGTAACGCTGAAGTTTCGTGTGGCCTGTTGGCTGCTGTTCTCTCATAGACGTAACAAACCCTCTGTTAGACATAACAAACCCTCTCTAGGTTTGCTCTCCGAGGGCACCTCGATTGTCTCAGGCCCCAAAATGTGTAAACTAAAAGCCTCTGAAGAGGAGGGGCAAACTTGGGGTAATTACATCATTAACTGAAGTTATAATTGGAGAATTAACCCTGATATGCAAATGGACCAAACTGATAAAAGTGTGAAGAACCCGTGACCCAGGGTCCATCTTGGGTGGAGGCTTTTGATTGTCCAGGGTGTACCTTTGAAGGCCCTGCAAATAAATACCCCCTTTTATTCTCTTTATTCTTGTCTAGTCTCTGTTTTTAGGTGGCCACTCAAGGCATCAACAGGTGCAGCTTTGGGTGCTGTGCTGCCTTCTGCCAAGTGTCCCACACCTCAGAGGTGCAAGGGAGGAGGGCAATCTGAATTTGAGTCCTCAAAATCACATAGAAGCAAAAGCAAGATTAATACAAGTTAATTAGGGAGTGAAAGGAAAATAAATCCCTGGGGATATTTCTGGTGAAAAGCAAGCACTGGAGTTCTGGTAAAAAGGAGAAGTTTTGTTGAAATATTAATTGGCTGGGTCTTTAGGGACACCTTCCTCTCTATGCTCTGCTCTCTGTTTTTAGAACCTCTTCTGGGAAGTGGTATTTTGTTCATAATTAAAATCCTGCTGATGGTGTTCAAGTTACTCATTACTCAGGTGATCTCTAACGCAGGCTGGGCTCCTTTTGTTCCTTCAGTCCCCACTGCATGACTGCTTCCTACAGCCTCGGTGGGGAAGGCTGGGGGACAATGTTGTGAGGGAAAGAGAAGTCTCAGACGTAAATAAAGGAGGCTTTGTTTTGGAAAATGTGTCCAAGCAGTTTCAGAACCCTTGGTCTCCATCCCCTGGTGCCTCAGCAGCTTTGGCTCTGGTTTGAAGCTGGACAGATACAACCCCTGAATCTCATGGGTGATGTTGAGAAATGCTGCAGGTGCATCTCTTGGATGCAGAGGGAACTTGTGGTGGCTAAACCGGAGATGAGGAATCCTGTCAGTCTGAATTAGAAGCTGGGTTTTATTTGTGTGATGGGTGCCTGGGGATTTGAGTGAGGGATTTGTAACGCTGTCAGGCCCACATCTTCTGAAAGCACCTGGTGGGATCCCAGAAATCATGAAGCTGACTTTAAAACCATGTTTTGTACAAGAAAATGTAATTTTTTCCCTCGCTTTCTGCTATTTTAATAATCCAAAGTGCATGTGGAAACTTGTTTTTTAAGCTTTCTCTTTTCCCCCAAGTATTTGATCAGTACAGTGAAATGCCAGACAGGTCTAAGCAAACTGTTTAACCACAGTTTTGTTGTTTAAGGATCAGCTGGACTAACACTTCTTAGGAATAATGGAGTTTAGCTGATGTGCCTTGGGGCTGAGGGGTGGCAAGGTGCTCATATAAAGGCCCTTCTAATATTATATTTTAAGATGAAATCTGAAAAGGAGTTTTTTGTTAAGTAAAACCGGGTGTTTCTTGCTTGCATGATTCCTGGAGCTGGGGCATTTGGGAATGTGCTAACCATACTGATTTTGCTGGTGGATATAATTGCACAAATTAGCAATGCTTTTCTGAGATCTCACCTTATCTGAAGGTAAGCTCTGCCCTGTACCAGCCTGAGGTCTGTGCAAATCCAGGTCAGTGACCAGATCAGCCCATGTTGGGCTGGGTGTGAGTGACTGTGTGGCCAGCACTCATTACATAATGTCAGCGTGTTTTTCCTGTGCTCAGCTTCTGCACAGGATATTACAAAAAGTCCCTTATTTACACTGCAGGCTGAAAAAAGCTGGTGGATGTTGTCATAGCTCCAGTGAAAATAATTTTACCCCAAGGAGCCACTAATGCTGTATTTCTGGCCAAATAAGAGGCTTTGAGCAAGAGAAAAAAGGCAGTTCTGCATGTGGTTATTGCACACGTAGAATCAGATCAGATCCCAAAGGATTCTTTGCAAGGTTTTCTGTCTCCTCCCTCCTGCAGTCCTTGTAGGGAAGACACCCAGAGCTCAATGGAAAGTTCTATGTGAACATAGAAAATAATATTTTTCAAGCTCCTGGACTAGCTAGGGAGCAGCAGGAACTCTCACAGGAACACGTCCAAAGCAGTCTTGGTCTGGACAAGCTTGTCCTGTTGCAGCTTGTATTCAGGTGAGAATTTATCCAGGTCCAGGGCTACACTTGCTCCTGACATAACTCCACAGATGCCTGGAACAGGTTCTGACTTGAAATTGTTGTGTCCACAGGTCAGAACTGGATGCTCAGTCTGCAGGTGTGACTTGTGTTTGTATTGTTTTGGCACCTTGTAGGAAAACACCCTCCCACCTAAGGCCTGAGTCAGAGGATGTCCTTTCCTGGGGACTCCAGGCACCAAACTTGTGGGAAGGTTGTTAAAATGCTGAGCTTTCCACTATTGTATTTGAACTTTAAAGGCAGCATTGCTCCTGGAGGTTGACATGAGGCAGCAGAGCAGTGTAACACCAGAACCTTTTTGAATTCTCTCTTGACTTGAATCTGCAGAAGATGATTCATTGTATGTAGCTCCAAAGGTAGCAGAAAGTTAAAAACTGGCTGAGAAAAGGTAATTTCCTATTTATACCTTTTCTTGAGCAATTTGAGATTGGAGAACATTGAGTTTGGGTAATTCTCCTGGTCTCATGTTTGCCCTGTGCTGTATGTCTGTGTGGAGTTGTAGATGGGTATGCAGCTCAAAAAACACAAGAAAATTCGTGGAACAAATGTTGGGTTTTTTTTGGTGTGGGGGGGTGTTTCATTTTTTGTTTGTTTTGTTGGTTTGTTTGGGGTTTGGTTTTTTGTTGTCGTTTTTTTGGGGGGTTTTGGTTGGGTTTTTTTTTTTGTTTCTTTGTGATTTGTTTTGTTTCATGATGATTCATGATGCTGGCAGACAGTTTGGGACATGTTATTCCAGGTACACAGGGGGCTGTGTTGTAGAATAGCTGAACTCACCTGAGGTTCTGTGGCTCCTGCTTTTTGCTTGGTCTGAATTTTGTTGCCCTCTGCCACTGAGAGCCTGAAGCCAGTTGTTCAGCCTGTGCTTCTGTTTTCTCTTTTTTTCTGGGCTCTGCATGCTAATGTTAGCAAGACAGTATTGATCTCTTCAGAAGAACACATTAATTTTGCATTTGCCTATCAGTCAGCTGTGCGTGGGTGGTGATAATCCCTGTTAGTCTTTGGACTCGCTTTTCAAATGTCAGTCTGTGCCATTAGTGCTATTGCACTGCTTAGAAACAGCTTTTCTAGAGACAACTTTCCTGTTCCTTTCCTGCACCAGTTCTAGAAATAGTATTGTGCAGCCTCGGTGGGGTCAGACTGAGATGATTTCCCCAGCTGTGGTGGGAGATCTTGCCTGTCTCTCAAGAATATTATTCCTCCAGCCTCTCTAGTCAGAGTGACTGCTGCTGCTCTTCTTGGAATCTCTCTGACTGTTCTCTCCTGGAAGGGGAAAGGGGGCAGCTTTGCTGCTGCTGCTGGGCTTTGTGTCTCAGCTGTACTCAGTGAAAAAACAAGTAGCTCTTGTTCTGGGGACATTTAAGCTCTTCCTTAGGGCTCTGTGGGAGTAGTGGACTGCTGGCTTTGATGGGCTGAGAGCTTGCAATAGGCTTGTGGCCTTTAGTCAGGACTTTAAGGGAGTTATTTTGGTGGTGAAATTTCTGGATCCGGTGAGCTCTCCTCGGCCGTGCCTGGTGCTGTCAGGAGGGCAAGGGGTGCTAACCCAGTTCTGTATGCTTTGGAGGCCCTCTGGCTCTGCAGCTCCTGGGAACTGGGAGAACTGTAGATCTCAGATCCAGATCCCCTTTGAGGGTGATCCATGGCTGCCTGGTTACCTATTTCCATTTGGAAGTGCATTTCACCATCCCTTGCGCAGCCTGGCCTTGTGGTCAGCCCAGCTCTTCCAAAGTTCTTGGGTAATCCTGGGGAAACCCCTTCCTCCGTCTCTGCCCCTCTCCCCATGTTGTGAAACCCCTTCTGTCTGTCTTTTGGCCCTTAAATGGAAAAGCTTTAGTAAAAACATTGAACTTCAGCTGTCAAGAAAGGAGTTGGACAGCTTCTGGAATATTTGTGCTCAGACCTTAGGAAAGGGAGGTACAAATTGTGGTCAGCACTGTGTAGGAGTAGTTCTGCTCGTGGGGCACTGACATGGGCTTTGCAAAGGGGATTTATAGTCACAGGACACAAGTTCTTGACTGGTTGCATATTTGAGGCAGAAAATAGTCTTACCACTTGCACACAAAGCTGATGCTTCCCATCGTAACTCGATTTTCAGTCATGTGTGGGCAAGGTGCCTCATTTTTGTCCTGAACAAATGTGCTCTAGAAAGGAATCTTCCTTTCCCCACACGGCCAAACAGAGGCTTGCAAAAATAAAATGCTTGGAAGTCTCAGCTTGGGCCGTGCATTACTGAGCAGGAATGTCTGCAGCATTAGGATGTGGTTCGTGTGGTCTGCTCTCAGAGGGGATTTCTGGGGAAATGCTGGCTTTTAGGTTTTCTGCTGTTGGTTTGCAACTAGAAGCATTTTTTCTTATTTCTGGTGCTGGCTGTTGCAGGTGGGAAGTTGCTCTTGGGAAAGCAAAAGCAGGTGTTCTCTTGGGTGTAAGTGTGAGAGCAGTATGGTACCTTGGAAATGTTATGATTTGTAACCTGATTATGATTTGTAGCCTGGATTTCACAGGCAAACATCATCTCAGATCAACGTGATCAGTCCTGTAGCTTTCTGTGTGCCAATTTTACCTTCAGGGAATGGCTGTCCTTTTTAATGATTCATTAGTTTTATCAAACTGCATTCCATGGATGCAGCTGGCTGGGATGAGGGAGGATGAGGATTGCATTGCTGCTGGGAATTTAAGGGAAAACCGGAGTGCCAGGGAGGAGAGGGTGTGGGGTGAGCGGGGGGCTGTGTGGGGCAGCTCTGCCCTGGTGTTTGAAGGCAGCTCAGCTGCACTCTGGGGATTGGTTCAGAGTGACATTGTTGAAATGAGTAACTTTAGGGGGGAGCAGCTGAGCAGGACCTTTTAGGGGTTATGGGTGATGCCCTTCATCCTTCAGGGCTGCTTCCAGGGCTCCGGTGAGCAGGAGAACTCTACACCACAGCAGACTGGGTGCCTGAGAAGCCCTAAAGCCCAAAGAGGAGGGTCTTATTCACACACCAGCACAGAGGGTCACAGACAGGACATGTGCCCACATTTCCCTCCCTTAATTTGCTGCCTGGGCTCCTCCCTCTGAAAACCTCCAGATCCTTTCCTTGTGCTGACTCCAACCCTCTCTGACATTTTATGCCCTCAGAACTAAGGGCTTGGGTTTTTGTTTCATTTTACTTTACTTTACTTTACTTTATTTTATTTTCTTTGAAAGGTTAAAGTTTTTTTTTTAATGAATGTGTTTCCCCGTTGTTTCCTTCCTGCATGTTGACCTCGTACCCACTGTAGGCATGACAGCTATTCTGATGTCAGCCGCCGGACTGCCCGTGCACCTCACCCGTGTGCCGCAAGCTGCCAGCACCCATAAGGCCACTAAAAAACACAGCTCAGTTAAGGAGGGGAGGAAAGTGTCCAAGAAAGGTAGTTCCTGCTCAAACTCTGATATTTGCTTCCATCTCCTTTTCTTTATCTCTCTGCCCCACCTCTTTTTCCTCTTGTCTCTTCCCCCCTACCCTCTTGGCTCTTCTGGTTTGATTGACGATGTTCGTCTCAGTGAGGGGAGAAGCAGGACACATCTCCCCTCACCTGCAGCATCTCTGACAGGTTGTAAAATACCATGGCAAAGTAGGTGTGGTCCTGTGGTAGGTCTGCTTGTTTCCACACAAAATTAAAGCTGAAACAGATCTGCTCTCTGCATGTCAGACTCCACCAGCCTCCCGTGTGATCCTGTTACACCCTTTTGGGGCGTGTCCTCATACCAGGACCTTCGGAGTTCTTGGTGGGACAAGTCTGAGAGCTGAGGGACCATTAAGAAGAACATCAAATCCATATGTGCTGTGCAGAGAAGATTTGCTTGTGAGCCGTGCTTGTCATAATTGAGTCATGGGATGACAAGGATCTCCCAGACAAGCAGGCTCCTGAGTCATGGAGGGCTTTCTGGGTCAAATTGCAGAGGATTTGTTCTGTCCACCTCAGTCTGGGATGGAAAGGAGTGGAGTGGAGCGCTCTCAGGTGGACGTGCCCTGGCAGGAGGGGATGGATTACCTCAGCTCTCCTGCTGAGTGGAGCCACCTCCAGGGTAGGGCCTTCATTTCTCCTCTTCATATCTCACTGTCACCTCTCACCTTTGCAGAGCCGTGGCTCCCAGTTTAGAGCCTGGATCCCATCCATGTGTAGCACCTCTGGGACTCTGCAGGGGTCGGTGTGAATCCAGCCTGGTGTAGCTGTAGAGGTTGTTTGCCAACCCTGGCACAGGGGTGTCAACTACCACCAAACCTACAGCGTGTCCCCCTTGGGATAAGCCACGTGGGGACTGGAGATGTTCAACAGGGAGACCTTTGCATTTAAGAAAGGGAAGAGCCCAGAGGTGGAGAGGAAGAGAAACCTGCCTGTCTGAGGAGTTGGTTTTCTCTCTGCTTGGAGTCCATGGGGTCCAAAACTGTCTGAAGGAGGCAGGAAGGAAAATATAAATTACATGAGGAGGGAGATATTTTGTGGAAATGCATAATGGAGAGAGCTGTGAGAAGGAGTGAGAGAGCAAATGTGGAGTAGGATGTGTGATCGAGGGGGAGGAGAAAGCAGGGGCGGCGGGAGAAGCAGCGAAGAACAAGAGGAGCAAGGGAAAATGGGAGGTGAAGGAGAAGAGCTGAGCAGAGGTGGGTGGCAGAGGGGCTGGATGAGGATCGCGCTCCGTGGAGCCAGCTGGCAGTGTGGTGGGGTTGTGTGGCTCCTGGTGCTTCATTCCTGGCATGGGCAGTGTCCAGGGGCAGGAATGAGGGCTAGGTGGTGGGGATGCCCTGGAAACAGTGCCAAAAGGGAGCTGTGGTGAGGCCTGGCTCTCCCACAGAGGCACTGGTTTGCCCCTGTCTCTGGAGGAGCCGCAAACAATGAGGGCCAGGCCTGCACTGGTGTTGGTCACCTGCTGCTAGTTAGTGACATGAAACAGCTGTATTTAGGTCACTTGGTGGCCACAGACACAGCCTGGCTGGCTGCTGCCTTCCCTGTGGGGTATTTTGGTCCCAGGTGCTGCTCTGCTCGCAGCATCCGGCCATCCCTGGCACTGCGGGGATGGGGTGCAAACAGCCAGGATGCTGCAAGGGTGGGATGTTAACAGGACAGGAGGATGTGTCTTGTGACTTCTGAGCTGGGTGGGGAGAGCAGCAATGCAGGGCATGGAAAGGGGAGTGGGAAGAATGGGACGTGGGCTGGGAGGTGAGAGCAACTTTACGCACATTGGGTGTCCCTTGGGTGTCCCCTGGCTGTAGCTGTGCACCCCATCAGCTTCACTTCTTCCAGTTCTCAGCGCTGGCTCAGCCCCAGGGCGGGCTGTCACCTCCCTGCCAGCTCTCCAATGCCACCTGCTGGGGCTGGGACAGCTCCGGAGGAGCAGAGAGGCAACGCCAGCAGGAGGCATGGAATGGGAAAGGGGCATCAAGCATCTCCTTCTCCCATCCAGCGTGGCAGGATTAGTTCCAGCTGTCCTGTTCCTGCCCAGGATGTGCTGCAGAGGAGACTCTGCCCAATCAGCCCTTTCCCACACTGACCCATGAGAAGGGGAACCTTTCAGTGGTTTAGGTTGTTAAAATCCTCTCTCTTATTTTAAAAAGCAGGATTCCTGTTGGTGGGGGCTGGGATGCCAGTTCTGTGCAGTGCCTCACTCCTGGGATGCAGAGTGTGTTCAGTCCCTTCCAGGAACAAGCTGTGTTTGTACAGCACCCCTCAGGGCTTAGGAACATTATTCTGCAGTGCAGGTACTGAGCCTGACTTCTGGCCAGACCGTTCTCTTTCCCTTCACAGACCCTGATGCTGCCAACAGACAGCAATGGGCACATTTTGTGCCCTGAATTTCTGCATCGTGTGTTCTCTGCCACATCCCTTTAGGATTTTCCATCATGGAGGGCTCAAGCAAGAGCTCTGCATCCAGGGCTAGATCCAGCATTGCACTGACCACAACCAGCTGGTGGTGGGTGCATTGTGCCCCTCCTGAGCCCCTTCTCCCTCCCTCCTGCTGCTGCCAACCGTGGTCCCACACGGGGTGAGGCAGCGTTGGTGGAATTGCAGCTGGCTCGGTGAATAGCTGGGGTGTGTTAAACAGAGGCGCTAATTAGGAGGACTCGTTAGTGTTGTTACTGCTCTGGCGGGGGTGTCTCTGGCACAGCCGGGTGCTGCAGGGCTTGGGGAAGCCGTAGTCTCCGGGCAGGCTCTGTGCTCTCCCTGCTGGCACAGGGCCTGGCAGCCTCTGCCATCCCAGTGGATCGGTGCTGCCTTGTGCCAGCATCGCTGCCTGGGACCTGACTGCTGTCAGGGAAGCAAGAAGGCAAGTGGCTTGTCCTGCTCTCTCCAAGTGCTGCTTGTGGGTGGAGCTGGCCACCACAGGGCTCCCCAGCCTGTCCAAGGCCCTCCAGGGGACTGCTTGGGTCTGCTGTGTCACTCCCACTGGTGTGCTCTCACTCTGGTGAGGAGGTTTCCCTACACGTCCATCCTCTCTGGGATGGGCAGGCACTGCAGGTGCTGCAGTGAGGAAGGAGAGGAGCACACTCATCCTTCACTGCTGTCCACCTGCAGCTGGATCTGCAGACTGTGCCAGTGCCTATGGGATAGGTGGGAGTGGGGAGCCCCTCACAGCTGGGAGATCTTGCTGGTCCCATGGGGAAACATCTGCTGAAGGAGACAGGCTGAAAAACCAGGGATGCTCTGACCAGAGCAGCCTGGTCACTGGATTATCCTGCTGAAACGCTGAATATGGAGAAATCTACAGACACACAGCATTTGCAAGTCCAGGGAACTGGAGGTTGATGGTGAGCTGTGTGACTGTCCGTGACAGTAACTAGGAACAACCAGTGTCTGGCCTGCAGAGGGTATCAAAAAAAGTCTGCTGGAAACCATATGGCTCATTTTGGGATACAGAAGGAGACCTTAACTGCTGCAAGCATTTGGTTGCCGAGCAAGGATTCAAAACACATCTGTTAAATGTTGCCCATGGAAAGCCCTTGCTGCAGCAAGCAGCTTATTATCTACAGGGAGGAAGGGGAAGCATTAAAACAATTTGATATTCCTCTCTTTGTAAATGAAAGAATGGTAAACATTCTTTGGCATCCCGGATCAATCCGTAGCACAGCGCTGGGCCAGCTGGTGGTAAAGGGCACCGGTCGATTCTTCCAGTCCATTTTCAAGCCACTATTGAATCCAGAAAACTCTGGGGACTGAACAGGGTTTGATGATCCCAGGGGATGGCTAGAACAAAGATTTGGAGGCAGAACACTTTTATGGAGTAAACAGTCCAGTAAGGAAGTGATTCACATGCTGGAGCATATGTGGCTCGTGCCGTGGTCCCAGCTGCCTCCTGGCTCCCCCTGTGCTGCTGGGATGTGGCCAGCCAGACGTGCTGGTCTGCCCAAGGAAAGCCATGGGGGCTTTGCTACCCTTGCTGAAACGGAGCTCTCAGCATCAAAAGGCTTCTTTGGGACTGGACTTTGAAATCCTTGCAGCTGGGGATGGATTTTTCTAAAGCATCAGGGCTGCCCAGCCCTTTCTCTCTCCAGGCAGCCTTGGTGGCTGTAAATGCATTAGAGCATTGTCACAGCAAAGTGACAGGGACAGATTGGAGATGCCACAATGCAAATCCATCAGGCATGGGTTTCCATCACCTTCTGCCTGTTTGGTTCCTGGTGAAGTGGTGTAATGCCCAAAATCCCAAGAGCTTTCCTGCCTCGCTCTTACCCAGCTCTGCACTAGAATCTTTGTCTCCTTTCATTGATTTCATTTGAATGAGCCTGGCCAGTTCTTGGGTGAGTTCTCTTTGTTCTTTGGAACTGCTTCAAAGAAGGAAAGTCACGAGGGATTCTGTGGAAGGAGCAATCCCCCACCACCCTGAGTGAGCTGAACTGCTCTAAAGCAGCTCAGATCTGCTGTGCAGGTGGGAGCAGGTGAGCTGGGGCTTTCTGCCAAGTGCTGGGCAGGTGTTGCTGCTGGTGTAACACACCCTCCCTGCTCCCTTCCCTCGCTGCCTTCACCTTGGCCGTGCATCTTTTTGGCTTTGCTCCCTCCAGCCCAAAGCCAGAGGAGACAAGAAGGTCACTTCAGAAAAAGCCACCTGGAAAATGCAGGTTGGGTGGGGAAGGAGTTGGGGGTCTGTCTGCCAGGCAGCATGGGATCCACAGGGATGAGAACACAGTGGTCATCATGGAAGCAGGTGGAGTTAGGGTGGATGGTAGCTAGTCCTGCTCACAGTTATTCCTACAACCTGTGGAGCAGAAGAATCTGAAGCCTCTGTCTCCTGTAGGGCCATAAAGGTCTCCAGAAGCTGATTCCAACTGCCCCAGGTAGAAGGTGCCACCCTGTGTTTGCCAGCCCAGAGTAAGGACATCACAGAACACTTGGCTGGAGGGTTTCAGGCACAGTGAGCTGAGACAGCTCAGACTGATCACATCTACCTCAGGCTCGTTCCTAGCTCTTGGTCTGCTGCATGCAAGCAAGGTCCCAGCAGAGAATTCCTGGACCTGTTTCTCTCTTTTGGAAAAGACAAGACAAGGAGCCATGTTCCCTGTGAGGTCTGGTGATGAGGCCTTGGAGCAGCTCCTGGCACTGCTGAGCCCTTGGCCTCACAAGTGGAAGCCTGAAGCTTTCCCAGGCTCCTCCCTGTTTCCTGCTCTTGGGGCAATTCTTGGAAATGCTTTTCCAGGGGATTTTGGCCGCTGAAGAGGAAAACACCTGCTTCTGTGTTGTTTTCTGGCTCAGTGCTTAATCCTGCTGCCACTCTTGGCTTGGGATCTCCAGAGTGATCCTCACAGCCCTGCTCTGCCCAAGATGTCAGGCATCCCTCCTGCCCAGCACTGGCACTTGGAGTGAGCATCCCTTCACCTCCTGGGCTCCTCTTCTTGCTCTGTGTGCTCAGTCATCCCTTCCTCCTGCTACTGCTGCCAGAAATCACGTGTTTCGGGATGGCCAGGAATCGCCTTCTGAAAATAACTCATCTTAATGACTGTGTTTTCATTTAGGAGAGTCCAGCCCTAAGTTCATCAGCTGTCTTAGCTAAGGCATGTTCCTTAGCTAAAGGATGTTGGTGCTCTGCCTCGCTCTCTGCCATGGGGTTCTAGGGAATGAGGGGCTTCTGCCTGGCAGAGGACCTGTGCCATCCAGGCCTTTGCCTGATCAACAGCACCTGTGGCATGTGAGCAGTCCTTCCCTTCTGCTTCATGTTTGTCTCTCCATAAAAAGTGGTTATCTAGAAAATAGCACCCCCCCCTTCCTGCTCATGACAGATGTGGCTTTTTGGGCTGGAATAACAGCTCCAGCAGCTGTCTCTTGATGTGCAGCTTTTTGAACCACAGAGGCAGTGCTTGTGAACCCTCTGTCTTCCCTGAAAGCCCCAGAGTGGATGGGGAGAGCTGAAGATGGGTCGTGCTGGTACAGCTGCAGCTCTGATCCCTGGCTGATCCACGTGATGATGCTGTGTCCTCCTGGGAGCGTGGAGTTGGGAGCAGCAGGACCCTCCATGCTAAAGCATCCACCTGGACAGGATGGAGATTGGAGAAGAGCTATGCCTTGGCCAGCCTGTTTGTCACAGCACTGCTTTCTCCTGATGGCCCCCAGAAGTGGATTCAGGAAGGAAGGATGAGGCTCTCCCAAGCCAAGTGACTGATCTCTCTTTTGCCTCCTGCCAGGTGGAGTCGTAGCACTGCTTGTGCAAATGTTTCCTCTTCCAGGCTGGTGGAAAAGCCTGGCAGCTTCTGTGACAGGCCTGATGGCTGGTAAGGAGGTCCTCTCCTCTCCTCTCCCTCAGGGCCAGGTGCTGTGTGGAGGTGTGGGATGCTCCCTGGCTTAAGCCAAGCCTTGCTGGGCAGCTCCAGGAGGATGGACTGGGAGTTGAGGTGACAGTGGATGCACTCAGTGGTAATTTGCTCATGGTGTTGTGTGATGTTTGTTGCTTCATCCCATAATGCCTCCAAGGACCAGGCTGCTGCGGCTGGTGGGCTGCTCAGGTGCCTGTGCCTGGGACCAGGAATTATATTTGGGAAGATGCAAGGATACTCTGTCACACTGCAAGCAGGGTTCATGTTTGTTTCATATACCTGGTGGCTTGCACTGTGCCTTGCTAGGTATGAGTGCATGGAAGCTCAGCAGAAAGGCCACAGTTTTGTGTTAAGGATGTGGAACTCATTGTGCTGTATTCAAAACAGGGCCTGAAGCTCAGTGTGTTGCTGGGTTTCCTTGCTGGGCACCAGCTGGGGTGGTGTGGGAATGCCTTTTTTTCTCCTTTGACAGCACAGACTGTGTGAGCCTCTGTCCCATCAAGACTGTTGAGTTTGATCCCAGCTAGCTTCTGGTGTGCACAGAAAACCCAGCTGGGACATGCCTGGTGTTGCTTGGGCTATGTGGGGAGAAGTGGAGCTACAGGCAGAGCTGTGGCACTCACAGCCCTAGTGGGAGCCATTGCTGAAAGCAAAGCCTTTGCTGGGCTGGTAGGGATCCGTTGGAGTGGCCTCTTCTCCCCCTCTAACCCTGACCTTTCTCCTTGGCATCCTGGCCAGTGACCTGCTTGTGCCCCTTCTTTCTAGCTCGCCCCACACATGCCCATCACACCACACAGTGTCTGACTTGTCTCTCTCATCTCTCCTTGTGCAGCCACACCAACAGAGCCAGAATCAGTGGTGAAGAAGTACCTGGAAGAGCTGAAGGGCACTCCTGCTGAAGAGGTAAGAGAACAGTGAAGCACCTCTGGCTTGCCCAGTTCACTGGGGTGCCAAGGAAACCACAGCAGTGCCCAAGGAGCAGCCTTCCTTGGCTGTCTGGTGTGGTACGTGGTGCTGCTTGCAGCGGCACTGTTGGCACGAGGTGGAGAGTCCTGAGCACTGCCTGAAATCCACATGTGACAACAGGTGACTTGTCCTCGTCAGAGGAGTGTGATGGAGGCACAGTGTGGGTTGAATAGCTCATCCTGGCAGTGCCTCCCCATTTCCTTTGGAGGAAGGAGTTTGGTTTTGGTCTCAGTGCTCAGAGCTCAAAGCTAGAGATCAAACCCTGCACTGGAGCTGCTTTGCAGAGAAGCAGGATGTAACCATACTCTTCCTTCTGACTGATGACAGCTCTCCACCTCCTGGACAACGCAGGAAGTGGAGTGGGGCGATACCAGCCAGATAAGGAAACCTGTCTCAGTGTCCTTAAACCTCCAAGGGAGGGATTAAAGCTGAAAGCAAATCTTCCTGAAGCATCTCCTTGATGGCTTCCTTGGTGTGTCAGTCCTCAGGACCAGCCTGTGCTCACACCACGTGGTGGTTTCTTCTCTAGGACTGCATGATCTGCATGGAGAAGCTGTCCTCCCCCTCGGGCTACAGCGACTCGTGCCAGTCCAGCACCATCAGGCCAGAGGCAGTCGGCCGCCTGAGGAACTGCCAGCACGCCTTCCACATGCTCTGCCTGCTGGCCATGTACTCCAACGGGAACAAGGTACTGAGCTGGCTCATCCTCACCAGGCCCCTGCGAGCAGGTGGCTGGGCTGTGGAGCTCTGATGTGGCTTCTCTCCCCTGGCAGGATGGCAGTTTGCAGTGTCCCTCCTGTAAAACCATCTACGGAGAGAAAACTGGTACCCAGCCCAAAGGGAAGATGGAGATCTCCACTTTCCCCCAGTCCCTCCCGGGACACAAGGACTGTGGGACAATCCGGATTGTGTATCACATCAGCAGGGGCATCCAGGTGAGTGCCCAGCATGCTGCAGACAGCACGAGCTGTGAGAGCCTCCCAGAAGAGTGCTGGGATCCAATGCAGCACCTGCTGGCAGCCCTTTGCTGAGCAGCCTGTGGCACCTGGAGCCAGCAGCTGCTCTGGCTGTTCTTCAACATGTGAGGGTCTCCTCCATCAGAGATCTTTTCCTGAGCAGCCCCAGTTGTTCACCTGCAGTAAAGTCTGATGTCTGCCTGAAGCAGGGAGGAGTCTGCCAATGAGCACGAGGTGGGAAACATCCCAAGGTCTGGTTTCACAGCCCACACTGGTTTCAGTGGTGGCAGTGAACTTTGAAAGGTTTGAGCTCTGTGGTCTTTTTAAGGTGTTACCAGACCACATTAAAAAAGGCTGTGGTTTGGGGCTCTCACCAGAATTTAGGTAGATTTTAGATCTGGCTGTATCCCAGCATGAGACTGCTTTTGGAGGATCTGTAATACTCATGTGTCCCATAAGAACAAGTTGGACACCGTGTCCTCACCAGCAATACCTTGCTGCCTCTACGTGAAAGAGCTGGTTTGGGATGAGCCTATGTCAAATCCTGCTGCTGAGGGATTGTCCAATTCATATGAAGATGGATATGGATATGTCCATGACAAATGTGTCTCATCTCTTGCAGGGCCCTGAGCACCCCAACCCTGGGATGCCATACACAGCCAGAGGCTTTCCTCGCTATTGTTACCTACCAGACAACGAGAAGGGCAGAAAGGTGAGGTATCACACCCTGATAACATCACCCTTCTGGGGTTGTCAAGCTCCTGGCAAGCTGCATTCATGGCACAAGTCTCCTAGCTGCTGCTCCTAGCTTTGTTTTTCCTTTCCCCCTCTAGGTCCTGGAGCTCCTGAAGGTGGCCTGGAAGAGACGCCTGATCTTCACAGTGGGCACCTCCAACACCACCGGTGAGAGCAACACAGTGGTGTGGAACGAGATCCACCACAAGACTGAGATGGACTCAAACCTGAGTGGCCATGGCTACCCTGACCCCAACTACCTGGACAATGTGCTGGCAGAGCTGGCTGCCCAGGGTGTCACCGAGGACTGCCTGGGCCAGTGAGCCTCAGGGGCCACCTAGTGCACTTATTCCTGATGCCTTAAGTTCCCGTGTCTGACCACCTGTCACACTGAGCAATAACAGTTCCGTGGGAGCCCTGCCCGCTCTTCATATTTTTTGGGGGGAGGAGGGAAGGATATTTTTGTAGAAGCTGTGCTTGTGTCTCTGGGTGGGATTGATGGCTGCAGCCAGGAGCAGCTGGGATGGGAGTCCTGAGGTGACAGATCCCATGGGGAAGGCAGGACCTTCCTTTGGTAATCCCTGGGGACAGGAGGGGGGAGCAGAGTGCCTTGCTTCCAGCAGACCACCTGGAAGCCAAACACCATCCTCCTTTTGGGACGCATCAGCTCCTTGTCTGAGGCACCTCTTGCCTCCCTCCTGCTGTGTATCTCTGCTCGGTCCCAATAAACTCTTCATTCTCACAGCAAGTCCCTGCTCTGCCTTCCTGCTGCGTCAGGGCTTGGGGTGTCTCCCCCTCAGAGACCCTCTCTGGGGAGCCAGCCTGCTCCATGGAGCCACGGACCTTCAATCCAGCCAGGAGGGAGGAGGGGAAGCTCAGCTCTGCTGGAGGGACACCCAGCTTGGAGGCAGGACACTGGTCCCAGGGGTTGTGATTCCAGCCTGTCAGTGCTTTGGCCGCTGGAGTTCAGTGGTCTGTGGCCACGGTGCCAGCAGAGGTGACTTATCAGTGTCCACCCTGCAGGAAGTTGCAGCCCCCTGTTCTTGCTGTGAACTGCCAGCCCCTCTCCTCTCATCCCAAAGATCAGAGGCAGAACCTGTCCCTCTCTCCCCTGCTCTCAGGTGAAATGGCAGCAATTCGGTGAAGCCTGTGCAGGGAGGAGCTGCTGTGCTTTGTGCTGCTGCTGCAGGGATGCTGGTGCCACCAGCTGGTGACAGTCCCCTTCCTCCCAGCAGCCCCGGTGCCAGCAGCAATGCTCTGGCTGGAAGCACGTTCCTGTTCTGGGTACTGGCACCTTGCAAATTGGATGTTGCCCCTGTCCTGGTGGCCTTGCTGTACAATGGCCCCAGGCTGCTTGTCACCTGGGAGCTGATGTCTTCTGAAGAGCTGTTTCTGGCTCTTCCCCTCCCTGTAGTCACCAGACCCAGCTGCACATTAAATCCATCCAATCCATCCCTTTGGCACTGGTGCCATCTGCCAAATCTGGGACGTGGCTGGGCTTTGTGGCAGCTCTGCCTGGGCATCCTCCTGGGACCAGCTCCTCCTGGACCAGCTGAGGGGGCACTTTGATTCCTCTCCTGCCAATATAAAAATTAAAGGTTTTTCTGAGTCATCGAGGGCTGGAGCTTTCCCCAGTGTCCATCTTGTGCTTGCAAGCTGTAAGGGGAAACCCCTCAAACATCCAGTGAAATCTGGGGATGCTGCAGGACTGGCAGCTCCTTGGGAGCTGCAGTGACGTGTCTGTGTTGCTAAGCTCTACACAAATGGGCTGTCTGCTCCTCTCCCACCCTGCTTGCGACAGGGAGAGATTTTGAGTTCAAGCTTCAGCTTTGTATCCCTGGATCATGTTGTCCCAGCAATCAAAGCAGTGAATTGAAGCGAAAATTGAAGCAGGGTTCACTCAGCTCTGTGCAGAGCAAGAATTTCCTGCTGAGCCTGGCCTGAGGCATCTCCAGCAGCTGCTCGTGGGTGTGAATCAGCTGGAGCCTCCCTGCATCTGGGCTGGTCCAGGGCAGGGGCACTGGGCTGTGGTGAGCCAGGCAAGCTCTGCGGCTCATCCCTGACTGCCCCGTCTTTGGACGTGAGGCATCTCCTAAAATCCTTGCCTTCCCTGTGCTGGGCCCAAGGTGGCTTAGCCCCCGTGGCAGGGGGATCCGAGGGGTGGAAAGAAGCAGAGCCAGGTGCTCAGGCACGATGGTGCAGGGAGATGCTTTGAAAGATAGGGTGAAAGCATACCCATGGTGCCTGTTGGAGCCAGGAGGGGACAGAGCCCCAAATAAATGCTTATCATGCTTCTAGGCACATTTCACCAAAAGCCTTGTGTCCCCCATCCCCAGCTGGAGCCCCAGGGAGAGAAAAGGGGGGTGTCTCTCCCAGCCCCCTGCGGTGATGGCTCATCTGCCACAGGGTGGTTATTATTAGCCCAGCCTTGACCCCGCAGCTATGCTGGGTACCGGCAGCTGAAACTGTGACTCACTGTCCCCCTGCGTCACCCCCCTGCGTCACCCACCCTGCCCCTCACCTTGCTGCTGGCACCTTGCCGCCCGCGGAGCACCAGGGAAGGGTCTGGGGGATCTGGAGGGGTCCCCGGGGCAGGTGTTGCTGGATAGGAGTGGGGGATAAGAAGGAGGAGGGACGGAGGCTGCAGCTGCGCCTGTTTTTCCCCTCTGCAGCTGGACGCTGTAATCTTTGAATGCCCCATTTCCACTTAATCTGAAGGCGCGGTCCCGGCCCCTTGGGAAGGGGGGGAAATCTCCTCCCACGCAGGAGTGGGCAGCCGCTCCCCTCGGCAAACACGGGAGAAGGAGCGCTCCAGCCCCTCTGCGGGGGGAGCGGCGGTGAGGGGCTCCCGAGCCGCGGGGCAGCCCCCCCTCCAGGGCGATGTCCCTGCCCCCATCCCGACGGCTCGGAAGGGGTACGATAGATGGGGAAATGTCAGCGTGGGGTGGCCCCAGAGCTGAAAATGCTTCTGCCCTCTCGGTGCTGGGTGGGGCCGTTCACCTGAACGCTGGGATTTGGGTGAGTTCGGGTGTGATGCTCCGCAGCGCTTCCCTGCCCGCGGGGCAGGGCTGGCTGCACCTGAACCAGTCGGGCACGGGCTCACCCCTGGCTCCGGGGGCCTGGTGGGCACAAGGCACCCCCAGGGAGTCGGGTCTTGGTGGGGCGAGTGGGGGTCCAGGATGACTTGCCTGGCTGCCCCCATAGCGCCAACAAAGTCTGTGAGTCCTGCCAATCCATCCTGGAACATGTGCCTCCTCTGCGGCTCAGCTTCCCCTGTCACATCACAGGCTTGTGCCCTGATTCCTTGTGCCCTGGTGCCTCGGGGGTCCTGCAGGACGGTTCCCAGCGGGTTTGGGCCCAGCGGGTGACCCGGGATGCTCCGCTGCTCCCCTCTGCCCGCGGGGTCTGGCCGGGCCGGCAGAGCCGGTGCAGGAATGCGGGGCTGGGAGGTCCCTGCTGCGGGGGCACCGGGGGCAGTTCGTCCCCTCGGCAGTGGGACGGGGTGAGCTGAGCAGGACGGCACATCCAGCACCGCCTGGACAACACCATGGAGCTGCCGTGGGTGCTGCTGGCGCTGGCTGGGACGGGCGCAGCCGCGGACCTGGGTGACTCCCTGGGGGACAGAGCAGAGGGGGACCGGGGCCTGGAGGGGCTGCGAGGCGTTTGTCCAGGGACGGGGTTATGGGGCTGGGCTGGCTGGGGGGTCCCCACACCAGTGCTGTCCCCCTGATGCTGGCACCTTGTGAGCCCCGCCTGTGCCAGCACTGGGGTGGGTGCGGGCTGGGGTCAGGCGCTTGCTGAGCGGCGCAGAACAGAGGTCCCATCGCTCACTGCCCACTCCCCCAGCCCGGCTGCCCTACGTGCCCCGCGTGCCCCCCATGGCACTGCTGGGCAAGGTCACTGCCACCACCTTCGCGCTGGAGAGGCCCTGCTGCGTCTTCGACGGCCACGCCGATGCCTCCGACGCCGTTTGGCTGGCGGTGGCTTTTGCCAACGGTGAGCACTCGCTGCTCCGGCAGGTCCCCGCTGTGGCAGGGGACATGGGGACCCTCACCGCAGTCACTCACCCGCCATCCGTGCCGTGCAGCATCAGCCGCCTTCAGAAACCCCCGGTCCCGGGCTGACGTGCCCCCGTACAAGCAGCTGCCCACTGCCCGCTCCTACATGACGCTGGAGACGGCGGCGGCCGCGTATTCGTGCTCGGCACGGAGCCCGCCCGTCCTGCGGGTCGGGGATGACACGGCGTGCAGGGACCAGGGCAGACAGGACCCCTGCAATGGGCCCCTGCCCTCCCCGGGACCCTACAGGTAAGGCCAGAGCCCCCCAATCCCAGCTGGGGTGACTCGCCACCCCGTGCTCGTCCCCCCGGTATCACCCCCGTGCCCGCCGCAGGGTGAAGTTCCTGCTGATGGGCTGCCGCGGCCCCAAGGCGGAGACGCTGTGGTCCGAGCCCATCCTCCTGCGCAGAGGTACTTGTGGCACTGCCACCCCCCCGCGGGTCCCCCGCACCTGCCCGGCTGGGGCGCTGGCACGTGGCTCAGCATGGGCCCTGTGCCATCACCCCAAAACCTGCGGGGAGAGGTGATCCCCGATCCTTCTATCCACCCCACCCTTCCTTTTACCATCACGCCGTCCCTGAGCCCCCCGTCTTCCCCCATATCCCTCATCCCACCTCCTTCCAGCTGTCAGCCCGGGCACCATCGACCCTGTGCCCACTCGCCGGGGCAGTGATGTGGTGGTCATCGCCTCCATCCTGGCCAGCCTGGGGGCCGTGCTGGCCGCCACCGTGCTCGGAGCCCTGGGGTACGGGGGGCTGCTGGGGGGGTGTCCGCAGGGATCTCGGGAGAGCACCCCAACTTGGCAACCCCAAGGGCAAAGAAATCTTTTTAACATTGAAAAAGCCTTTTTATTCTTAAACTGGGGGATTGCCGTAGTTTGCAGGAGAAAGGGCCCCTTTGGGGTGGTCAGTGTGGAGCCCCACAGATCCCGCTTGATGTCCCTGCTTCTGTCTCCCTGCAGTGCCAAGGTGTGGGGCTCCCTGTGCCACCAGGATTTGGGGACCGACGCCTTCGCCCGCAGATCCTACCGGACCCACCACATCCCCCCAGCCCTGCCCCGGCCCGTGCCCCCCGGCTGCAGGTGTAGCCCTCCAGGGCTGTGTTGCTCTGCCCCCCGACCCCCTTCTCCGTGTCAGAGGATCGTGGAACAGTTTGGGTTGGAAGAGACCATGAAGACCACCTCATTTCAAACCCCTGCCACGGGCAGGGACACCTTCCACTAGGCATGAAGCGTCCTGTCAAGTAAAATCTGATTTTACATCTGAGACTGCCTCCTCCTGGTCCTTGGCCACACAGGGTGGGAGCTGTGGGGGTGGGGGCACCGGCCTCAAGAACCACGTGGGGCCCTGGCTCGGTGGCACTTGGTGTCGGTGTGGGGGGCACATGCTGTCACCGGTGAGGTCTGTGGGGTGCATCTCCCGGAGCTGTCCCTCTCTGCCCCTTGCCCGGGTGAGGCTGCCACCCACCCATGCCGCAAACGCAGCGGATCTCAGCCCGCCACGCCTCGGGGTGCCCAAACACAACAAACGCTCCCGGGGAAACGAGCCCAACCTGTTTGCCACGGGGCCGCGGCCGCCGCAGGAATGTGGGCGGTTGGTGGCCACAGGCGGGTCCCACGGGGACGCGGAGCCCCAGCACCCGCACTCCCGCCCTCGGCACCCAGGCGCCCACACCATGCTCCCGCTGCTCCTCCTGCTCCTGCCCGCGGCCCACGCCATAGGTGAGTCCAACCACGCCATCGGGATGGACTCGGGATTCCCTTGGCACTGCGGGGGTCCCCTGTGTACAGGCACCAGGGCCCCCCCGAGCCTAGAGGTGTAGGGCAGCTGATGCCCCCCTATTCCGGATCCCATTCTGGGTATCAGCTCTGGTCTCTGGTGTCACTGGTACTGGCTGACTGGCACAGTGTGGGTTCCTCTGGAGGTCCCCATTGGGGTCCACCAGGACGCCCCTGAACCTGGAGGCATAGGGCAGCTGGTGCCCCCTCATTCTGGCTGCCACCCCGAGTGTCCCTGGTGTCACCACCCTGGTCCTCTGGGAGTCCTGCCCGGGTGCTCCCTGCTCGGCTGGGAGCATGGAGTGTCTTTGCTTCCTCCTTTCATGAAACACGCGCCTGAGCCCGAACCGGGGGGTGGGAGGGGAGCGGAGGCCCCACTGCCGAGATCCCAGGGGTCAGCTGCCTCCTGTCCCTGTCCCCCGGCACCGCGGCCGCCGGTCAGAGCCTCCGTTCCGGGGCTGCAGCGGGGGATCCGCACCCTCTGCCGCACTCTCTTGGCTTCTCACCGCAGTCAAGCTGCAGTACAGGCCAACCCTGGCCCGGACCCCCCCGCTGGAGGGGCTGATCACCGCCTCCACCTTCGTGCTGGACCAGCCCCGCTGCGTCTTCGGCGGCTACGACAACGCCGACATCTGGCTGGTGGTGGCCCTGGACAAGGGTGGGTGTGAGCAGCGCGGGGCAGGGGGCGTGCAGGGGTCCCTGTGCCCCCCACCAAGTCCCTCCTCACCCTCACCCCCATCCTTGCATCCTCAGCCACCTTCAACAACACCGCGGGGCCGGGGACTCCCGAGACCGCATTCCAGAGCTTCCCTGACCCCGTGTCTGCCTACATGACCCTCAATGCCACCCTGGCCAACTACCCTTGCCCCAAACCCGCCGGGGACATCACGGTGCTGCGCGTCGGCAGCGAGACGAGCTGCGCCCAGGATGAGGCGAGACCCACCTGCAATGGCCCCCTGCCCGGCCCCGGGCCGTACCGGTGAGCCTGCTCGTGGGGACCTGCTCCACTCAAGGGCTGCCGGCAGCCCCCCGGCTCACGGGACCGTGGCCAACCTCCCTTCCCACCCCAGGGTGAAGTTCCTCGCCCTAGAGGGCTCTGAGCCCGTGGCTGAGACAGACTGGTCGGCGCCCATCACGCTGAGGACAGGTACCGCTGCCGGGTCCTGCTCCCGCAGCCAGCCCGCAGCCGTCGAGGGGGGATATGGGGTTATCCTGGGCGTGTGGGGTGGTCCCAGGGGGCTGAATGCTGAGCAGCAATGGTTTGGGGTGCGGGCTTCTGTGAGCAGCTGGGGAAACTGAGGCAGGGCTCTGCCGCGGGTCTCACTCGTGTCCGGTGGCACCGTGTGGTGGCACATTGTGTTGGCACACACGAGCACGCCGTCACCCATCCGGACCCCCTGAGCCTCTCCGGGGTGCGTATCCCTGCACCCTGCTCCCTCTCCTCCTGCTCTCTCCCCAGCCAAGTCACCCAGCAGCATCTCCACGGCGGACAGCGGGCACAGTGCCGGCATGATCGCCATCACCACCATCCTCTCCATCCTCTTCGCCATCCTCCTGGCCGGACTGGTGGCCATGCTCGTCTTCTGGGGGTGAGTGCCACCACCAGGTCCCACCCAGGGTGCTGGGCACGCGGGACCGGCGTCAGAGGGTGACGCCGCCATCCCTTGGTCCCCACCCTCATCCCTCGCCCCGCCTTCCCTCCCCAGCTCGGACTCCTGCGGCGGCAGCAGCACCTTCAGCAAGCCGGAGTCGGTGTCGGTGCGGCGGTACAACACCCACCACGTCTATGACCAGCCGGCCGCCCGGCTCTGAGCGCCCGCCGCCCCCCGGCACC
>WEIT01039493.1:0-10276 GCA_013389985.1 Dryoscopus gambensis | reverse complement strand
GGTCGCCGCGGCTCCGCTCCGCTCCGCTGCCCGCCCGCCATGGCCCGGCGCAGCGCCCTCTCCATCCGCATCGTGGAGGGCAGGAACCTGCCCGCCAAGGACATGTGAGTGCCTCCGCGGGGGCCGGGAGAGGTTCGGGGCGGGGGCATCCAGGAGGGACTCCCCTCTTTCCCCGGGGTGCTGCGGAGTGTCCCCCTAACAGGTCCCTGATGGGGACACCGCCCTCAGGGTGGCTTTGGAGCGTCCCCTCTGCTTTGGGGGCTTGCCCAGAATGGTTTGGGGGCCCCCAGAAATGCATGTGATTTAGGGGCTCATCCCAAGGTGGATTTAGGATCCCCTTTGGGGGTGTCACTCCTTGGGGTGTTCCCTCCAGGATGGCTTTGGAGCCGCCCTGCATTGAGGATTCCCCCCAGGGTGGCTTTAGGGTCCCCCCCCAGCAGTGTGTTTACTTTGGGGGTCCCCTCCAGGGCAGATTTAGGGTACCCTCCCAGCAGTGCGTGTAATTTAGGGGCTCTCCATAGGGTGGCTTTGGAATCCCCCTTGCTTTGGGGTTTCCTCCAGGATAGCTTTGCTGTTGCCTTGCTTTGAGGGTTCCCCCAACGTGGTTTTGGGATTCCCCTTGCTCTGGGGGTTCCCTTCAGGATATTTTTGAGTGCCCCCAGCAGTTCTTAGCGCTTTGGGGGCTCCCTCAGGGGTGCTGTGATTCCCCCCGATTAGGGGACACCCATCGGGATGGGTTGGAGGTTTCCCCCCAGAACCACCGCGTGCTCTGGGATACCCCCAGCAGTGTTTTGGGTACCCCAAGCAGTGCTCCGACTTTAGGGGTCCCCCTGTGCTGACGCAGGGCGGGGCTGTCCCCACCACACAGGGACCCCCGCAGGGACCCCCGGACGCGCAGCAGGACCCGGTACATCCATCCCCAAGGGAGCAGGGGCTGCCCCAGTGCTGTGTCCATTCCCGGCTCCATCCCACCTGGCTGAGGTCCGGGGGACAGCCCTTGGGTCGGGATTTCCCTCCCAGAAAATCCCGGTGTTGTCCTCATCGCTCTGATGCTGGTCTCGCTGTGTGTGTGGGGGGAGCCGGGGTGGGATGTGGGGACAGCGCCGGGGTGCCCCCAGCCACCACCAAGGCAGCGGGAAGCTGCTGAGGAGCGCTCGGCAGCCGGAAAACCAGCAAAAATCCCTGCAGCCGTCATGGAAAAAGAGGATAAACAAGGAAAGAAGCATGCCTCTTTTTTTTTTTTTTTTTTTTTTTTTTTTCTTTTTTTCTTTTTTTAAATCCCGTGTGTCAGGGCCTGATTTTTAAATCCCTTGGCACAACTCCCCGCCGGAGCTTGACCCAGCACGGGCAGGCTCTGGGTTTTGGGAGAGCCGGGGAGCCGCCGTGCCACAGCGCCTGGAGCGGAGCTTTCCGGGCCGGTGGCTTTGGGACGTGGCGCTGGGCTGGGACAACGGGGAGGGAAACCCGAGCGCGACCTTGTCCGTGTCTGGCCCCGGCCCCCTCCCCTCTGCTCAGGGGATCCGGTTCCCTGCCCTGGCACGGCTTTTGGGATCGCTGGTTTCCTCCTGGGAATTCCCTCGGCGGGGTGTCCCCGCTGCATGGGCAGCTCAGACCCTGCTGGCAACAGCCGGGGGTGATGGAGCACCCCCAAATCCCCAGGGGGAGCCCCCAGATCCCGCAGGATTTGGCACAAGGAGTTACGGGACCCCTGACCCCCAGCTGAGGCTGCCGAATCTTCCCCCCATCTTCATCCCAGGAAAGCAAGGGAAAGGGTCTGCCTGATGTTTTTTTTTTAATAGTTTTTGATTTTTAAATTTACTTTATTTAGTATTGATTTTTTAATGTGACGTTTAATTTCTTTTATTTGAATTTCTGTTTTATTATTTATTTACTTTATCGGATTACTTTTATGTTATGATGATAAACAATGCCAATAATTTTTAATCTTTAATTTATTATAATCTATTCTATTTTTATCCCACTATTTTCACTTTTTTACTTTTTATTCCATTATTTTTTAAAATTCTTTTTCCTTTCATTTTTGCCCTTTTTCCTTTAAAAAAATTTTTCTTCATTTATTATTCCGTGTTTTATTTTATTCTTTTGTTACGTTATTTTTTTCCTTTATTTTTCTTTTATTTTTTTAATTCTAGGTTTCTTTTCTTTTTCTTCTATTTTTAACTTTTTTCTTTTATTTTTCCTTCTATTTTTAATTTTTTCTTTCATTTTTTCTTTCATTCTTTTCATTTTTAATTCTATTTTTCTCCCATTATTATTCTATTTTTTCTTCCCTTTTCAAGTCTATTTTTTATTTAAATTTTTATTTATTTTATCAGCACCCCCCAGGGCAGAGCAGCACTGCTGCCTACACCAGTTAATTTTTAATTCCAGCCCTCCGCGGCTCCTTTGCTGCCGGAGGGGTGGCTGCGGGTTCCTTCCCCCTTCCCCCAGTCCTGCCTGCGCTCATTTCCTCTTTCCAAAGCCCGGCCTTCCCCTTTCCAGCCGCTTCCCTGCACCCAGCGTGCCGGGGTGGGTGCCCAGGCCGGCCCCGCACCCACCGAGCCCGCAGCGCCACAAATCCCTTCGCGACAGCCCGGGACGGGCACGCGGTGCGGGCGGCGTCACCCTGCGCCTGCCTTAGGAGCAGGGATTTATCCTCATCCAGAGGCTGCGGCAGCTCGGGCACCTCCCACGGCCGCCGAGGATGGATTCTGCCCATCCTGTGCTCGAATCCCTGGAAAACGCGGCGCCTGAGCGGCTCCCCTGCGTGCAGGGCAGCGTGGGGACAAGGGTTTGCCGCTGCCCCCCGCGGCAGCCCCGCGTTGCCGGGCGCAGCTGGAGCGGGCGGCTGCTCCCGTGCCCCGGTGGTTTGCACAAGGCAGGAAATGTCAGCAATGGGCTCCGCTTCGTGGCACCGCACCCGCGGCTCTCCTCAAAAATCCTCCCCAGGGGGCGGCCGGGGTGGAACGGGAGCAGGAGCCCGAGGGCGGCTCTTGGCANATCCCCCAAAAGCCCTTCCAGTCCCCCTCAAAACCATTTCAGTCCCCTCCAACCCCTTTTGAATCCCCCAAAAGCCCTTCCAGTCCCCCTCAAAACCATTTCAGTCCCCTCCAACCCCTTTTGAATCCCCCAAAAGCCCTTTCAGTCCCCCCCAAAACAACTGCAGTCCCCTCCAACCCCTTCAGTCCCTCCAAAAACCTTTTGGATCCGCCCAAACTCCTTCAGGCATCCCCAAAACCCTCTCAATCCCCCCAGCAGCCGGCTCTCAGCCTCCCTGGATTTGGGATGTGGAAATCACTCTGTGCTTGGGGTCCCCAAGCCCCCACCCGTGCACCCCCCCTTTCTCCAGGACATTGTTGTTGGCTGACAGTGCCACTGGGATCGGTGTTAATGACTTATCCGTGCTCCAAGCAGGCTGCTCCGTGCCAGTGGGATGGGAGCCACAACCCTTCCATGACCTCGGCCAGCCCCCAGGTCCTGGCTCCTCTGTCCCTGGCCGGAGCCTGCACCCCTGACCCTGTTTCTGATGAACCGGGGCAACAAGGTGTACAACCGTGATTATGTTTTGGCAAGGATGACTCGGGCTGTCGCCAGGGAGGGAGCACGGTCAAAGCACGGTGGTGGCTGCCCTTCACACCCTCTACATCCCTGGGGGTGTCCCTAGGCGTGTCTCCATCCCTGCAGTGGTGCTGGGGGTCTGGAGATGTTCTGGGGCTGGAGGAGGCTGCTGTGGCCTCAGTCCCGGTGTGTGAAATTGGGCTGCAGGTGCCTGAAGCTGTTTCGGGGAAAGGGTGGGTTTTGTTTGTTCCTTGCCTTCCTGTGTGGAAGAGGAAAAGCCACTTCTGGCTGCCAGCGGGATGCAGCGGCCGGACACGGTCAGGGAGGAGTGTCCCCGGTCTGGAAGCGGAGCTGGGGTCACCCCGTGCTGGCAGCTGTGGCCAAGTCCACCCGTGGAAGCCTCTGGCAGCCTCTGTACCCCAGCCTCACCCTCAGGGCTTTGTCTCTACGAGGTCCCCGTTCTGTGAGGGTGTCAGGGCTGAAGGCTTTGGTCACCCACGGCCGTGAGAGCCCTGTGGGTTGGGTGGTGGCCAGGCTGTGGCTGGTGGCACTGACAGAGCTGCCCCTTGTCCTTCTAGCACGGGGAGCAGTGACCCGTACTGCATCGTGAAGATCGACGATGAGGCCATCATCAGGTGAGTGGCCCAGGTCCCTGGCTGGTCCCCAAAACTGCTGGAGCCCCAAACCTTGCTCCTGGCAGGTTTCTCCATCTGCTGCAGGCACATTATTATTATGATTATTGTTAAGATCATTATTTATTATTATTTATCATTCATTATTATTCCCTGCTTTGGGCTGAGATGCTCCTGCAGACACAGAGGTGTCCAACAGCTCATGGCCCCCTTCCCCTATAAGCCAGCCCCGTGTCTTGCCAGCCCAGAGCCACAAGACAGGACAAGGACAGAGACTCCTCCCTGCCCCAGCTGAGAGTTCAAAACTCTGCGTGCTGCCCCCAGCCATGTGTCCCCAAAAGCTGGGAAAGTCCCCAGAGAGGGAGCCCTGTCCCCGCTGTCACCAGCGCCGCCTGCCCCACAGGACTGCCACGGTGTGGAAGACGCTGTCCCCGTTCTGGGGGGAGGAGTACGAGGTGCAGCTCCAGCCTGGTTTCCACAGCATCTCCATCTACGTCATGGATGAGGACGCGCTCAGGTACGCTGGGGGGTCGGCCCGGGGACTCGCTTGGTGGCTTTGGCTCCCCGCATGCTCAGCCCCAGTGCAGACACCAGAGAATCCACCCCCGGCCACGCTGCCCTGGGCTTTGGGACACAAATGGGCGAAGTTAATTCCCGAGGTTATTGTCCAGCTGGCAGCAGGGGGTGGCTGATGTGCTCCGTGGGGACAGACACACCGTGGTGGCCCCAGCCCAGGATCCCCCCAAAGTGGGGGCTGTCCTGCCTGGGCACCAATCCCATGCTGTGTCCTGCTTCCCACTTTTGTTTTCCAGCCGTGATGACGTCATCGGGAAGGTCTGCATCACCCGGGACATGCTGGCAGAGCACCCCAAGGGTAGGGGACAGAGTGGCCGGGGGGTCCCAGCAGGGACCCATCTCCCACCCCTTTGGACCAGCTGGTCCTGAGGGATTCTGCAATGACCCCTCCATGGGGATCCCCCCTTTTCCCACAGGATTCAGCGGCTGGGTGAGCCTCAGTGAGGTGGACCCTGACGAGGAGGTGCAGGGGGAGATCCACCTGCGGGTGGAGGTCCTGGGCAGCCCGGGCAGCCAGCGGCTGCGCTGCTCCGTGCTGGAGGCCAGGTGAGAGGGGACACGAGGGTGACGGGGGCTGTGTGTGCAGCTGGGATGTGGGTGGTGAGTCCAAGCTGATCCATGACTCAGTTTCCCTGGTGTATCCGTTCCCTTGGGTGCAGAGCATCCTCCTCGCCACCCAGCAGGTGCTGGGGATGCTGGGGCAGGGTGTACCTCATCTGTAGGTCTTTAGGACACGTATCTTGAGATTCCCTGAGAGGGTAGTGGGTGCCATGGGTGCCCGTAGGTATTTTGGGAGCTTGCTGGCAAATCCCCCCTCTTCTTGGCAGGGATTTGGCCAGGAAGGACCGGAATGGTGCCTCTGACCCCTTTGTCCGCCTGCGCTACAACGGGAAGACACAGGAGAGCACTGTGAGTGCCATTCNTTATCCGTGCTCCAAGCAGGCTGCTCCGTGCCAGTGGGATGGGAGCCACAACCCTTCCATGACCTCGGCCAGCCCCCAGGTCCTGGCTCCTCTGTCCCTGGCCGGAGCCTGCACCCCTGACCCTGTTTCTGATGAACCGGGGCAACAAGGTGTACAACCGTGATTATGTTTTGGCAAGGATGACTCGGGCTGTCGCCAGGGAGGGAGCACGGTCAAAGCACGGTGGTGGCTGCCCTTCACACCCTCTACATCCCTGGGGGTGTCCCTAGGCGTGTCTCCATCCCTGCAGTGGTGCTGGGGGTCTGGAGATGTTCTGGGGCTGGAGGAGGCTGCTGTGGCCTCAGTCCCGGTGTGTGAAATTGGGCTGCAGGTGCCTGAAGCTGTTTCGGGGAAAGGGTGGGTTTTGTTTGTTCCTTGCCTTCCTGTGTGGAAGAGGAAAAGCCACTTCTGGCTGCCAGCGGGATGCAGCGGCCGGACACGGTCAGGGAGGAGTGTCCCCGGTCTGGAAGCGGAGCTGGGGTCACCCCGTGCTGGCAGCTGTGGCCAAGTCCACCCGTGGAAGCCTCTGGCAGCCTCTGTACCCCAGCCTCACCCTCAGGGCTTTGTCTCTACGAGGTCCCCGTTCTGTGAGGGTGTCAGGGCTGAAGGCTTTGGTCACCCACGGCCGTGAGAGCCCTGTGGGTTGGGTGGTGGCCAGGCTGTGGCTGGTGGCACTGACAGAGCTGCCCCTTGTCCTTCTAGCACGGGGAGCAGTGACCCGTACTGCATCGTGAAGATCGACGATGAGGCCATCATCAGGTGAGTGGCCCAGGTCCCTGGCTGGTCCCCAAAACTGCTGGAGCCCCAAACCTTGCTCCTGGCAGGTTTCTCCATCTGCTGCAGGCACATTATTATTATGATTATTGTTAAGATCATTATTTATTATTATTTATCATTCATTATTATTCCCTGCTTTGGGCTGAGATGCTCCTGCAGACACAGAGGTGTCCAACAGCTCATGGCCCCCTTCCCCTATAAGCCAGCCCCGTGTCTTGCCAGCCCAGAGCCACAAGACAGGACAAGGACAGAGACTCCTCCCTGCCCCAGCTGAGAGTTCAAAACTCTGCGTGCTGCCCCCAGCCATGTGTCCCCAAAAGCTGGGAAAGTCCCCAGAGAGGGAGCCCTGTCCCCGCTGTCACCAGCGCCGCCTGCCCCACAGGACTGCCACGGTGTGGAAGACGCTGTCCCCGTTCTGGGGGGAGGAGTACGAGGTGCAGCTCCAGCCTGGTTTCCACAGCATCTCCATCTACGTCATGGATGAGGACGCGCTCAGGTACGCTGGGGGGTCGGCCCGGGGACTCGCTTGGTGGCTTTGGCTCCCCGCATGCTCAGCCCCAGTGCAGACACCAGAGAATCCACCCCCGGCCACGCTGCCCTGGGCTTTGGGACACAAATGGGCGAAGTTAATTCCCGAGGTTATTGTCCAGCTGGCAGCAGGGGGTGGCTGATGTGCTCCGTGGGGACAGACACACCGTGGTGGCCCCAGCCCAGGATCCCCCCAAAGTGGGGGCTGTCCTGCCTGGGCACCAATCCCATGCTGTGTCCTGCTTCCCACTTTTGTTTTCCAGCCGTGATGACGTCATCGGGAAGGTCTGCATCACCCGGGACATGCTGGCAGAGCACCCCAAGGGTAGGGGACAGAGTGGCCGGGGGGTCCCAGCAGGGACCCATCTCCCACCCCTTTGGACCAGCTGGTCCTGAGGGATTCTGCAATGACCCCTCCATGGGGATCCCCCCTTTTCCCACAGGATTCAGCGGCTGGGTGAGCCTCAGTGAGGTGGACCCTGACGAGGAGGTGCAGGGGGAGATCCACCTGCGGGTGGAGGTCCTGGGCAGCCCAGGCAGCCAGCGGCTGCGCTGCTCCGTGCTGGAGGCCAGGTGAGAGGGGACACGAGGGTGACGGGGGCTGTGTGTGCAGCTGGGATGTGGGTGGTGAGTCCAAGCTGATCCATGACTCAGTTTCCCTGGTGTATCCGTTCCCTTGGGTGCAGAGCATCCTCCTCACCACCCAGCAGGTGCTGGGGATGCTGGGGCAGGGTGTACCTCATCTGTAGGTCTTTAGGACACGTATCTTGAGATTCCCTGAGAGGGTAGTGGGTGCCATGGGTGCCCGTAGGTATTTTGGGAGCTTGCTGGCAAATCCCCCCTCTTCTTGGCAGGGATTTGGCCAGGAAGGACCGGAATGGTGCCTCTGACCCCTTTGTCCGCCTGCGCTACAACGGGAAGACACAGGAGAGCACTGTGAGTGCCATTCCAGCCATCCCCAGCCTGCCACGGGTGCAGGTGGAATCAACCCACGGGGAAGCCCAGAGCCATCCCTGTCCCCCAGCACCCCCAGCTTGGTGTCCCTGAGGGACAGATCCACCCGGTGAGGGGACAAAAAGCTGTTGCCTTTGCAGGTGGTCAAGAAATCCTGTTATCCGCGCTGGAACGAGACCTTCGAATTCGAGCTGGCTGAGCCCGCCGGGGAGAAGCTCTGCGTGGAGGTGTGGGACTGGGACCTCGTCGGCAGGAACGACTTCCTGGGCAAGGTGAGTCCCCGAGCCCTGTCACTGCTGCCGGGGTCCTGCCCAGCCGCACACCCAGCCCGCTCCTGCCTTCCCCTCCCAGGTGGTGTTCAGCGTCCAGGGGCTGGAAGCGGCCGGGCAGGAGGAGGGGTGGTTCAGGCTGTGGCCGGACAAGTCCAAGCCGATGGAGGACGAGTGAGTTTTGAACACAGGGTGTTGGGCTGTGCTGGGGGTGGTCCCAGTGCCCTCAGGGGCAGTAGGGATGGGGTTTTTCCTGGGAAGCATCTTCCCTTTGGAGGGGTAGCTTAGGGTGTCGGGTCACTTGCTTGGTGAAGTACTTATCCATCCATCCCTCCCTCCATCCATCCATCCCTCCATCCTTCCATCCATTCACCCACCCACCCCACGCTCCTGCAGGCGCCGAGGCAGCCTGGGCTCTCTGCAGCTGCAGGTGAAGCTTCGGGACGAGACGGTGCTTCCCTCCCACTGCTACCAGCCCCTGGTGCAGCTGCTGTGCCAGGAGGTGAAGTCGGGGTGCCAGGTGAGGGGTCCATGCCCAGCCCTGCCGGAGCACCCACATTTCCCAACTCTGTGCCGTGGTGTCCGACTGCCTCGGGCTGTCACGTCACGGTGCCTCTCCCCTCCAGGACGGCCAAGTGCACCTGGTCACCCTCCTGGATGAAACCACCACGGCCGAGTGCCGGCAGGAGGTCGCCATCAACTTGGTCAAACTCTTCCTGGGCCAAGGGCTGGTCAAGGAGTTCCTGGACCTGCTCTTTGAGCTGGAGCTGGCCAAGCCCTGTAAGGCTGGAGTGGGGAGCAGAGCTGGAGGCTTCCTCTCATCTCCTGGGGCTGCAAAACTTCCAGGGCCTTGTGTGGGGATTTTTTGGGAGCGATGGTTGAGGCTCAGCCATCACGCTGTGGAATCTGTTGGGTTCATCCCAGCAGTTCATGGGCTGAGGCTGGTGGAGAAGCAGGGGGTTTGAGGTTAGGAAATCCCCATAACTCCCATGGAAATGGCTGGGGGGGCAGGGCACAGCCTCTGGGAATGCCCCCAGTGACCACAGCTGCCCAGGGATGACCTGCGGCCGTCCCCCAGGCCACGGACCCTCTCCTGTTTTGCAGGTGAGCCCAACACTTTGTTCCGGAGCAACTCCCTGGCCTCGAAGTCAATGGAGTCCTTCCTCAAGGTGCCACACCACCTAAAAACCCACTGTTCCCAGGGGAAGAACTGGCAGGGCTGCTGTGCTTGTGCCTTCCTCTGGGGCTGGGAGGCTGGAGAAAATCCGCTGGGTGACCCTGGGGGTGTCAGGTGCCAAACCTGCGGCCCATCGCTGTCCCCCGTGTGGTCCCTCGGCAGGTGACAGGGATGCCATACCTGCACTTCGTCCTGGGGCCCACCATCGCCCGCGTGTTCGAGGAGAAGAAATACGTGGAGCTGGACCCCGGCAAGGTGGAGATCAAAGACGTCGGGTAAGGGGCTCGTGGGAGGGCAGGGCAGGGGTGGCCCCAGCCCTGGGGGTGACAGCGACGGTGCCCGCAGGTGCTCGGGGCTGCACCGGGTGCAGACGGAGGGCGAGGTGATCGAGCAGGGCCGCCAGCACCTCCAGTCCTACCTGGGCGAGCTCCTGGACGCCATCGTCAGGTCGGCCCCGGCGTGTCCCCCCGTCATCCGCGCCGCGTTCCGCCAGCTCTTCCAGCGCGTCGGGGAGCGCTTCCCGCAGCACCAGGTCGGGCTGTGGCGGGGGCTGCTGTGGGCTCGAACAGGGACATCCCCGGGGGACGGGGCTCTCTGGGTGTGGTCCCCAGCTGTGGTCAGTGGGGGCCCCTCTCGGGCGGGGGAGGGCAAACAGCGGCCCTGGACACCGGCGCATCGCTGTTTGTGCGGTCGTCCCATGCTGGGAGAGACCCTCACGTGTCTTCCCCGCCCCCTCGGTGGTCACAGCACGCCAAATTTGTGGCTGTCACCAGCTTCCTCTGCCTGCGCTTCTTCTCGCCGGCCGTGATGAGCCCCAAGCTGTTCCAGCTGCGGGACGCGCAC
>WEIT01039492.1:27864-43468 GCA_013389985.1 Dryoscopus gambensis | reverse complement strand
GTTTATAGTTTTAGTTCCCAGAGAGCTGCTTACCCTAAGCTGATTTCAGGAAACCAAAACATATAGGTTAACTTTTTGTTTGTTTAAGAGTAACACAGAAGAGTAATTTATTTTGAAAACTCTTCCAGGACTCTCAAGGTCATTCACAAAAGGAGCATACCTTATTCTCTCATTTGGTACTAAGAATTATTTGAACAAGGTAGGTTTTATCATTGTAGAAAGATAATTTGTCAGTGAGTTATTGGAGATATGTTTTGTTTTGAATTAACTGCATTAAAATGTTGGTAAATACAATAAAAGTAGTTTGTATTACTTGCCTGATGTCCAAGGTACTTTCCATCTGGCCTATTTTCCATCTGGTCTCCTCTTCCCCAGCAGATCAAGGTACAGCCAACCCTTCTGAGAGCTGACTGGGAGCAGGAGGGCTGTCATCTCCAACTTCACTTCAAGAGGCATTGAAAACTTCAGTGCCACATGAGCGGTTGTTGGAAAAAACCGCCAGATGGGTATGAAACTTTCTTTACAGAAAGAAAAAGTAGGTAGACCTAACTCCCTAGCTTTGATGTAAGTTTTCCAACTTTGTTTCTCTCCTGACTTTTCCTCCAGCTCAGAGAGTCTCAAGAGTCAGTTCTGTTAACCCTGAAAATGTCGTTTGACTCGGGGCTAAGAAAGGCTTATAAAATGTGATGGTTTAGTGCAGTTTGCACAGCTTACACACCTGGCCTGACTCTGGCAAAACTTGGTAAGTTTATATCTTCTCTGATATTGTCTTCTATCATTGAGGCTTTCAGGGATGCATAAAAACACAGGGGTTATTAATGAGAATTCCCTGAAGTTCTTTCTTTCTGATTTTGCCAAAATCAGAAAGATTTGCAGGCACGCATGGAAAAATATCATTACCATTTCTCATCCTCTGTATTTATAGGGAACAGCCATCTTCACTGATAATTAAAACACAGATCAAATGTGTGACTTGTCAACAGTAGCATGTAAGTTCTCTTGGACAATGTCCTGGGAACTACAGTATGAACTTCTGCTGAGAGATACAGTCAGCAGCCTCTTTTAGTAAAAGCACTACTTGACAATACTAGTTGAACTTCTATTTATTAAATAAAATTAGTCAATATTAGTGCTCAATATTATCATTTAGATTTTAAGAAGTGTAATATTTAACTTTTACTTCTAAAATATTGAATTTCTTCAAATTTAAATATAAAATTGTATTATAAATTATTAGACGATTTTTTTAATATAAGAATTGGGTTTTCCTTTGCTTCCAGTGGACTCTTTAAATGAGTCCAATGTTATTCATCAGTGGCATGATTAAAGTGTAACTAGGCATGTAATTTTACTAACGTGGAAAAGATGATGAAATAAGAGATATTCTGCACTTCATTTGTCTTTAACATATGACAAAACACTGAGTGCAGTTTTCATCACTTTTCAGGGACATCCTTAAAGAAGCTGTCAATGATTTCACTACTGTTGATCAAATTAGACTAACAACTTTTGACAGCACTGGAAAAATAATAACATTTAATTCACATATTGCTTGAAACTTACCTTTGAAATATGAGGCATTTTGAATTACATTCTGTTATTTTTTTATGTCTTCTCAAATTAATTTGGTAGAAATGTAAAGGAAAAAATAGAAGAATGACACTCCAAATGTTTACATGTGTGCACAACAAGATTTATGCACTCATGGCAATGTGTGGAAAATTGTTTTTGAAAAGACAAAAGATGAGAGGATATATGGCAGACAGGTTTTTGTATTAATTATCTGAGCTATTGTCCTTCACAGAGATATGAGTTACGTGAAAGGAAGAAAGTTGGGTTTTTTAACTCTGGCTGGTCAGTTATTGGGCAAGGAAGGAACTGGGATGGCAGTTCAGACTGGTGTTAGCCAGAAACAGAAGTTTCCTGGAAAATCAAAGGATAGTGCAGAAAGAAAACAGTCAGGGAGACAAAGCAGTAAATATATAACAGATTAAAAGAGGTGTAAAAGGCCAGGTCTGAGAGACAAAAATGTGAGATTCTTGCTAGGAACACATAAGCGATGGTCTGGGCTTTATTGCATCACAGAATTGCTGGAATGAGAACAGTCCTGACAGACAAGAAACAGCAGTCAGGGAGAAGTGGAAGACAGTTGTTTCATTATTTTTCTTTCATTTATTCTGAATTTCCTTCAAATGATTGAGTATCTAGCTCTCTTCAGGTAAAACTTGCTTGAGCTTTTGATATGCACTTTTTAGAAAAAGACACAGCTGAAAGCTCTGGCGGTCCTGTGGCCTCAGGAATACATGAGCAATGTTTACAACTTTTGTGCTAGAATCAGCTAAATGTGCAGAGCTGTGTATGCCTCTGAAAATAAACACACCCATAATCATGAAACATGTAGCAATCAAATGGTATGGAAAAGATATTTGTCTTTGAATGCAAAATATTTGTGGGGTTTTATTATGCTCTTTTCATATTTTTTTCAAATTTGTTTTGTTTTGGATTTTTTTCATTAGCTCTTTTCAAAGGAGATTTTTAAAAAATTAAAAGTATGGTCATAACATAATTCAAAATAGATGTTTATAGATCCAAGAATAAATGGTCAATGTCCAAGTTCTACCTCACTCACTGAGAAGTCCTGTCCTGTACTGATGCACTAATCTTTGAACATGTTTTAGGATGCTCAGGGTTTTACCCCAGTCAGCACTATCACCACATAGCTGCTTGATTACTCCCTGTCTCAGCAGGACTGGGTGAAGAGAATTCAAATGGTAAAAGTCATGAGTTTAGAAATTTAAATACAATAAAATAATCATCATCAATAACAATAACAAATTTAAATGAAAAGAAAAAGAGTGAAAGAAATAAAACCCAAGAAAGACAAGCAATGCAAATGAACAGTTTCTCAGCAACTGATTTATATCCAGATAGTCTTTGAGTAGTGGACTCACCTCCAACTGTCCCCCTAGTTTTACTGCTAAGCATGACTTCATGTTGTATGAAATATCCCTTTGTTCAGATAGGGGCAGCTGTCCTGGCTGGGCCCCCTCTCATTTCTTGTGGACCCAGACTACTCACTGGTGGAGTGGTGTGAAAAGCAGAAAAGGTTTTGCTTTGTAAGCACTGCTCAGCAATGACAAAAATATTCCCTGAACTATCAAAGCTCTTTCCACCACACACCCAAAAGATAGCCCCATGCTACCTACTATACAGAAAATTGACTCTACCTCAGCCAAAACTAGCACAATTGCTAAGTTTTTTTCCTAAAACTGAGTGCAGACTCAGTTTACCTGGGCAGTGAGTGGCCCAGATTTGACTTCTTTGTCTGGCTTTTTAAGAGCAGAAATCATCAAGAGGTAAGATAGAACTGCTTGACCATCAATTTATACTCAATTTATTCTGTGACCGAAAAACCCTGAAAAACTTCCATTTTCCATTTTCTTTATTTTTAAGTTTATTGCAGCAGCAACATTTTGTGCTTTTAAAAATGAAGTTAGAAAGTTCCCTAAGGAAATAAAACTCCAGCCATCATACCGTTGCCTTGCACTGCTTGAATACTCCGCTGCCTGTTTGTATCCGGTTTTAAACTTGTTGGCAGATTTGACAGAGAAATGTTCATTGAAACATTGCTGTCTACAGATTACTTGAGCACTGCTCTTGGGGTAGAGCAATGGATCTGCATCTTCTAGTGAGGGAAAGACTGCAGTGTGAGGGACCCAGCCACCTCGAAGGTGAGATGGAGACTGTGAGGGTAACTAAAGGGCTCTGTCCGTGGTGCTGCTTGAACTGAGCTTTGAACACCTTGCTTGGAATACAGAGTTGAAAGAAGAGGAAAATGAAACAGTAATGCAATCTGCCATTTGGGCCCAATAACATAAGCAGATTAAAAAAGAAATTTAATGGCAGACACTAGACAGAAAGATAGTCAATTAACTAGAAGTATTTACAGGAGACATATTTTCTTTCTTATTGACATATTTTTCCACTTCCATCTGTTTACGAACAAAAGCAGAGCAATGAGAGTTTTTTTCTCCTTTAACTATACTCATTTATTCTGAATGCACCACATTCTTCTCAAGAAGAGCACAGAAGAACATAAACCACCTTTTTAAAGACTGTTTTAGCAGAATGAACTGGAATCATCTCAGAAACTGGCTGGCCCAAAAGCAGACAAGTCCAAACTTTATTTGATAGTGAAAGACAGAGGAGGAGGCAAGCTGCAGTCTCTAGGGGCAAAGAAAAAACCAACACAACAAAACCTCACAACACTAAAGAAACAAAACCCCCAAGCAAACAAAAAGCATCACTACCAACAAGAACTTTAAGGCATACTTTTTCAGACTCTTCCACATACTACAGCAATACCTTTTGATGAGATCTTTGGGCTGCTCAGAGAATCTCTGAAGGATTTTGAATTTCCTTAGACGTGAAGAACTTGTCATAAATTTCACTGAAAGGCTGTGGAGTCTTGAAAACAAATACTCATAGTGAATTCATAAAAGCTCAGCCATTCTGATATTTCTCAGACTTAATTTAAACTCAAAACTAGGAACTGTACCAAAATACACAATCTTTATTTTTTACATGTTTTTTTTTACTTCTTTCCTACTTTCTGTTTGATTTGGATTTCATTTCCTTTCCTTTTTTTTTCAAAAGAAAGTATAAAACCAACTTCCATCCTTTCCATATGAATAAACTATGTGAAGTGTGTCATTAGAAGAAAGACTGTTTTGTGGAGACATTTCTTAGTAGATTTAAAAATCTGGTCCAAAATTATATGGAAATAAGAAATATAAACCCTGATTTTTTCTTAATTTTAAATAACTTAAAACCAACTCTACAAATGAAGACAAAGTCAAAGCCATTTATTAATTTCCAAAGATGCTTTGCCAAGCAATAAAATAAAAAATCACATAATTTTGACACATAGAAATAGGTTCTTGAAGAAAGATCAGTCACTGAAAGAAATCGAATGATGGCTTTGTATCTGGTGAGGTTTCAGGTTGGGTCTTTTGTTGGCTTGTTTCTGTTTTGTTTTTTTCTCCTGTATTGTTTTGTAGGTTAGTCCACTGGGAGGTCCACTGAGTAGTACAGACTTCCATACAGCCAAGCGCAGTGGTTCCAGGTTTTCATTTCTCAATTTCTAAATATTTAGATGGTTCTCTGTTGTAATATTCTTGTCCTGAGCTCAGAGAGGAGGAGAGGAGGAAAGAGCAGGCAGCAGTCTTGGATTCTTGCAACAGAGAGAATTATTTTATTAATTACAGCTCCTTTTATAGCTTATTAGTTCATGGTCTAATTGGATAAATGCTTAGCCACCCCTTTAGGGTGATTCACTGAAATCTTATAACATTCATTCTTAAAAATATTTCTTTACTTGTATAATAAACAGACTCTAGCAAGGTCACAGGTGTTCTTAGTTTATAAAATATTACTGATAGTTTTTATGAGAAAGAAAATTCTCTCACGAGACAGAAAGAGCTCTTTTTAGCAGCACTTTGCATCGACAGTTCTCCATTAATACAAACATGAGCTTGCTGGTATTGGACTCACTTCTCAGAGTTAGTTCCTCTCATGCTAACTTTGTGGTACTCCGGAATGCCACCTAGAAAAGGCTGGAGTGGTAATTAGGAAAAATGCACGGTTCTTTTCTCAGGAATGTCTGTCCTTATGCAGTAGTTATCTACTACAGTGTCATTTCCTCTGACTCATTGCCACATCATTGATCATATTTTGACATGGGAAGGCTGCAGCTTTGTTAGGATCCAATTATTATTATTAAGGTTCTTTAGAAATTCCTCTGCCCGAATTAAGGTGCAAACGAGACCATATGCCAGTGACAATAATATGGGTTTTATTTGATAGTAGATATGAGAGAGAGCGAGAGAGAGAGAAAGAAAGAAGTAGAAAATAGGTGGAAGGGACAGAAAGAGAGTGACAGGGACAGAATAAGGAAAATATCACCATCCATGGATCCTAACAATGTTCCGTTGATCCTCCCCAGCTGGTCTTCTTGGTGGTGAAAGTTCCCCCGAAAAGCATAGAATTTGATGGGTATATATGCTCAGGCTAGGCAGGCATGCCTGGGCATGTCCCCCTGGGGGAGGGAGCAGTCTCTTACACCAGCCTCTGGGTCTGTAGTATCACCTGCAGTCCTGTGGGACCAAGCCTCTCACGTGAATGTCCCATGGATGTGCCCTGTGGGGTTGGGGGTCCCACAGCTCGGCCAGTTTGTGTACTGGGAGGATGGGTGTTTATTGTCTCTCACCAGAGGTGACGCCATGCACCCAAGACCTCCTCCTCCCCCCTCGGCTGGGGTGTACCTGGCTTCTGTGAGCTGTGCTCTCCCCCACCCCAAACTCAGCCAGGGATGAATCTTAGTACAGCTGCGGGGTTTGGCTCACATTCTTTTCTTTGTTTACTTGTTTGTTTATCCCTGGGCCTGAGGCTGATTAAAGAATGGGTTTTCCTTTTACCTAAAGTAGTTTGACTTACAGTCCAAAGTTCTTCAAGGAGGTTTCTGTGGTTGTAGCTTCTTTAAAACTTTATATCGATGTTTGAGGCATGAACAATTTCAGTCTCTGACAAGCTTGTAACACACAGACACATTCACTCTTTAATTCCAGCTTGCATAACCAAATTTTATAGTAAAAGTTAAACTTTTACATGAGGAAGATGAGTTTGCAGTAACAAAATGTGGTGAATGGCGAATCAAAAAGCAGAGTTATGTAATATGTAAGTGTGGACCCAACAGATAAATAATGGCATTCGTTAGAGGTGACATCCTTAACCAGGGGAGAAAAGGCAGAGTAATTTGTCTTTGTCTGTTTTCTCTTTGTTACCATCCTTGTAGGGGCTGTAGCTGTCTTTGATACTTCTCGTTAACTCCTTTGTGTTTTCACAGCATAAAGGAAGATTTTTATATGCTGAATAAATTTTCTTTTTAGTCTTTCTTATGCCTTAAAGCCAATTCTAGCCTGGATACCAGGTTGCATTCCTTCAGTAACCAATAGCAAGGCTTTTCTGATTTGTGTTTATAACCCTGGTGCTAATATAACTCTAACATGCTTGTATTTTCAAGGCGTATGCTGTCACAGTATAATATGAAGTACATACTAAACAACTGGTGTGGTTGGAAGTTGGGGGCTTTGGAGAAGTACCCAGACCAGAGCTCTCCAACCATGTTTTCATTTCTGGTTTTGCTACCTTTGAACTCCATTGATTCTTACCTTCTTGGCTATACCATGGCCTCCATATCAGAATATTCATATCAGAATCTCCATATCAGAATAACTAGAGCAATCTTCTTGATCTGCAAGTCATGGATTCAACCTTCTTCAGGCTCTGAAGAGGCTGTGAAATACCCTGTCCTCTCAGGCAGGTAAGTTAGTTTCAGACATGCAAAAGTTGGACGTTGCTTCTTCTTGCAGAGCTAGTGAGGAAAAAAAATGCCATTGCTATACTTTATATGAGTTCAGTCCTCTTGGTTCTCCACATAGTCACATCCTGGGAAGTCTTAAGAGAGAGAAATACTTGCATCAGTTCATTTTAATTCTCAAGTTCTCTAGAACTGGATCCCCTGAGCATGCTTTCCTTAACAACTGTCCAAGTTGGTAGCTACTGACCTTCTGATATGATGCAAAAAATATAGAAGTTTGATTTTTTTGTATTGCTTACACACATATAAGATTCATCTGTATTCTTACTCAGCTTTAGGTGTAGCTGTGGATACCAATGCATATGACTGCAGGACAGTATTTTCTATCCAGGAAGTCAGTGAGTATAGCAGAGCTATATAACTTCAGTAAGTTAGGACACAACAAGTGGTTTGTACTTTTCTGCCCATCTTCTGAAAAGGGTCTGGATCCTCAGGTATGATTCCTGACTAGTCAGTGTTACTTTTGTGAAGCTCTGTGGTCACAGCTGCAGCTCATCTACTACCGTCACAAACAGACAACTGAATATGTACTGTAAATAAGGATCTCCGAGTTCAAAAAACAGTAGCAACTATAACAAGTTGCATTTCCAAAATGAGTAATACAAGCCCATTATAAATGCCATAACTTTCACAATACAGGAGAACATTCTTTCACTGATATTCTGAAAAATCTTCCCCTAAAATGTCAAACTTAGGAAGCAATAGAAAGTTTTTTAATGATTTATATGATTGGATGTGAAAATAACAGTTTTATGTCACAGACTAAATTTTTAATGCTAGAATCAGATGTTTGGTGGTCTCTCTTTTTTTTCCCCCCTAAATTACGATAGCTACAAAATGTAATAATACACCAAACTTACAAATTTAAAATAAGGAATTTAATAACAAGGATGAACATCTATGGACAGGGTTCATTAGGCTTGCTACTAGCAGAAGATAATGATTCACCTGCATATTACACAATGATTCAGGTTCTGAAGCTAAAATTTAATCTTTTAAACATTGGTTAATATTATCAGCCACAAGTCCTCTGGGACTTCTAATTGTCTGATTTAAATTAAATGCTTTTTTCCAGCTTTTGTTACCACCCAATTAATTTTCAAAACCAATTAAGATAAAAATCACCCATAATAATATCATACTTTTTATTAAACCTGTAGTTTTGCCAATCTCATTTACCATTTTTGACCTACCCTTAATGGCTCCTGATTAGAAGGGGAGTAGACTCCAGATGTTGTGTCTGTGAACTATTCATGTATTTGGAAAAGCATGTTCTCTTGCATTGGTTTTGTTAACTGAAGAGGTAAAAGAGTAGTTTACAATGAATAATTCATTTGACACATGTAACCCATTTTTAGGCTAACATGATATCTGCAAGTAGATCCCATTTTCCTAACAATACTAATTGAATGCATGCAAAAAAAATCCTTTTGTGTTTTCAGTTCTATTGGAAGAAATGCACAGAGGTAAATGTAGAGATATTTACTGTTAGTTCAATATTTTTTTTCTCTTTCTTGACTGAAACATTGCACAAGAATATTTGAAATCTCAGTGTTGCAAAGATTTTTTGTGAGTATATAATGCTCTCATGCCAAGTCCTAGTGGAGACTTGATGTAATGTAATTCTTATTTATTTTTTGGAAATCTGCTTTTTGTAAGCTCTTGTAAGACTTCGTAGAATTGTAGAATTGTAGAATGGTTGGAAGGGACATCAAAGATCATCTAGTTCAAACACCCCTGCTATGGGCAGCGTATCACACACTAGGTCAGGTTGCTCAGAACTCCACCCAACGTGGCCTTGAGCACTTCCAGGGACTGGGTATCCACAGCTTCTCTGTACAACCTGTGCCAATGTCACACCATTCTCAATGTACAGAATTTGTTCCTAATATCTAACCTAAACCTACCCTCCTTCATTTTAAAGTCATTCCCCCTTGTCCTATCATGGCTCTGTAAAAAGTGCCTCTCCAGCTCTCTTGTAGGCCCCTTGTAGATACTGAAAAGCAGCTATAATGTCTCCCTGGAACTTTCCCTTCTCCAGGGTGAACAACCCTGCCTCTCAGCCTGTCTTCAGAGGAGAAGTGCTCCCACCATCTGATCATCTTTGTGACCCTCCTCTGGACAAACTCCAGTGGGCCCACATCCTTTTTGTGTTAGGGATCCCAGAGCTGGACACAGCGCTCTGAGTGGGGTCTCATGAGAGCAGAGTAGATGGGCAGAATCCTCTCCCTCACCCTGCTGTCCACACTGCTTTTGTTGCATCCAAGGACACAGCTGGCTTTCTGGGCGGCATGTAGGTAGGCTGCAGATTGCCGGGTCATGTCCAGAATATCATTCACCAATATCCCCAAGTCCTTCTACCTAGGGCTGCTTTCAGTCCACTCTCTCTCAAGCTGGTCCTTGTGCTTGGGATTGCCCCGACCCAGGTGCAAGACCTTGCACTTGGCTTTGTTGAACTTCAGGAGGTTTGCACAGTCTCACCTCTCAAGCCTGCCAAGCTCCCTCTGGATAACACCCCTTCTCTCCAGCATGTTGACTGTACCATGCAGCTTGATGTTGTGGGCAAACTTGCTGAGGGTGGGCTCAAGCCCACTGCCCATGTTACTGACAAAGATGTGCAACAGTGCTTATCCCAATACTGAGCCCTGAGGAATGTCACTTGTCACTTGACGCTGACCACACAGCCACCCGGAGGCTGTGCAGGCATCTTACTGCTTGAGGTGTCCCGCGCGGCAGGGGCGAGAGGAGTTTCGCAGACGCTGCAGGCTCCTAAGAGGAGTGGACTGCAGGCTGGTGTTAAGGTAGCGTCGGAGCAAAGACAAAGGAAGAGAAAGGGTCTCTCTGGGTGGTATCCTGATCCTTTATTCCTACGTGGGGGATCAGAAGGACAGGAGAACAGGGAGCACAGAGAGCGGGAAGTAATGGTCACCCTTTTATACGAGGGCGGGGAAAGGAGGTATACAGTACAATGTCAATAAAAAAAGGACAAGTATGGGACAATAACCAACAGAACAGTCTCAGGGGAGGGTTTGATTTGAAAAGCCCAATGGGGTATCGAATATAACAGAACTTTCAGAGCATATGCATAATCATAGACATTACATAACTTGGGGAGGGGAGAGCATAAACATATGATAAAANAAACCTATGATAAAACAATATGCAAACTAAGGAACAGGGGGACCTTGGGAGAGTGGAACACACTCACCCTAACAGGGATGCTACACCTCAGTGCTAGGGTCTTCCTGGGACCACCACTCAATGGTTTGAGTGGCTCTGGCCACATGCACTGCAACAGTAACTGATCTACAGCTCAGTGGATAGTGGCTTAGCTACTTCCTCCATCAGGTGCATCATGACCCACAGATGCATTTCATCAGTCCCATGGCCTTGTGCAGCTTCAGGATCCTTAGACAATCTCATATCTGATCTTCTCCTACAGCAGGTGGCAGTCCCTGCCTTTGCCTCCCATAACTTGGTCAGTGTGGCTGAAGCACCTGCTGGTGAAGACCAAGGCAAAAAACTCATCAGATAGTTCAGCCTTCTCCATATCCCAGGTAACCAGGTTTCCCATTTTCTTCCAGAGAGGGCCCACAATTTCTCTAGTCTACCTTTCATCATTAATGTACCTAGAGAAGGTTTTCTTGTTGCCCTTGAAATCCCTAGCCAGATTTAATTCTACCAGGGCTTTAGCCTTCCTAATGTGATCCCTGTTTGCTCAGATAATCTCTCAGTATTTCTCTTTTTGAATGCTTGTAACCAGTAAACAGAAGTGAGGCTACACGTAAGGATAAAATGGAACAATTTAAAATGTGGACTAATACCTGTGGAAATAGTCCATTTTCTTTCTCCAAGACTAACTAGCTCCCCTGTCTTAGTGTATTTCTAGGAGTTCTCTTGTGAGTGCTCTATCATTGTTTTCCTTTATGATTAGTCATATTTGTGTACGATACAGCATGACATTAAAAAACACAGAGTAAATTAGATGATCACTTTTTGTCAACACAATTCATGTAAATACAGTTGAAAAGCTCTGCATTTCAGAAAATGAAATCTGTTATTCTCAAAGTTCTGAAAGTCAGAATGCAGATAATTTATCATGTTTTTCCATAACCTTTTTTTTCTCTGTTGGATCCTTTCTTTCGTCTCACTTATGCGTCTCCTTTTTCTATAGTCACCAGCTAGTTGGAGTTATTCACCTATACCTGAAAATAGAATGTACCTGAATATATGTATTTAAGAAAATAATTTCTGTAAACCAGCAATCAATCCTTAAGATAAATCAGTAGCAAATCAGCATGTCAATTTTATCATATGCACCAATAATATAAATAAGCCCAAGAACTGAATGTATAATTTATAAAGCTAGCAGTATTTCAATAGTGAATCTAGAAACTGTATAGAGAACCCTTATTTTTCTTACTGCAAACATTTTGTATGATAAATGGATGCATTTTTCAAAAATGTTTGCTGTTGACCAAACCACTGACATTCAATAAGGATTTTTATTTGGATAAATGCAAAAATAAGCAAGTGGTAAAGCATGAATAAATATTAAACTTGAAGGATGTTGAAAGAAGATAGGAGATATAGAAACAACTGAACCACTGCAAGAACCATTTGACTGTTTATTTCATACTGTTTTCTCCACGTAGAATATTTATTTTCTCCCTCTAAAATTGCCCTTGCTGAATCACAGCATTTTCACCTTATGGCATCAAATGAAAAAAGTTAGCAACTTCCTAACTGGATCTATCTTGACTATGATCCATTTCTTCATTAAACTTAAAAATCTGCAGCCAGGGAGAATTAAGCCTTAAGAACTACAGAGGGCTCATCATTCAAGTAAATGAATGTTCTGCATGAGTGTTGGAAGGAGTAAGAGTGAAAAGAGTGAGCCATCTGTTTTAGAACTGACACAGGATTTAGAAGTCTATATCACAGGTATAGATCATAAGTCAGACCTGGCACTTACATTTTTCTGTGAATATTACAGGGCCTTTCTGAAATTAAACCAAGCCAAAGGCTGTACAATCCAAGCTGCCCAGAGATTAAATTAGACTAGTTAGGGAATGTGGTGAAATATCCTGGTTTATTTCCAGGAAAACTCTATTAATCTATTATTCAAGTAGAATATAATATAAATTAATCATCAAAACAAGTCCATATCCTCTATCACACCAGCTGTTTATATGGGGGGAAAGAGAGAGAGAGCAAAACTGATAAAATTCTTTTAATCTAGAGAATGAGGAAGGAAATTTTACATACCATGATTTTGGAGAGGAGACCCAGGAACGTACATGGTAGTAATATTGTATGGGCCTATCTTGAGATAACTTCAGCCAAATTTTTTGGAACATTAAAAAATAAAAGCCTTGATTTACTTCCTAGAGATGGTCAGTCACCAGTGCTTTTAAATGTTTTGTTCCAGATAGAAATAAAATACAGCTATACTTGGATGACAGCAAGGAACATGAGATTGTAAACCCTGTTAGTCCATATTGTATCTTACGTCTCATCTTTCAGTATGAAGAATTTGTACAGCTATGCTCATTTATAGAAAGAAGGGGTACAGTGAGAGGTCGTGCCCAAAGTGAAAGCGTGGTCCAGGAGTTTGTCTTAAAAACCTCAATGACTTGACTAAGCTAATATCAATGGAACTTACTATTTATTTCATAGAATTCTGGATTTTTCTTCAAATTATGATATTTAAATGTGAATCTTCTCTACAGGGAAGCTAGTATGTCCTTCTGTGAGTTTACAGAAAATATTTACTTGCAGTATAAACTGTAGGCACATCAGTCACCTTTACACAACAGTGCCAGCAAAATATACAAAATTCCCTTCCCTTTAAATGAGCTCAAAGACTGTAACTTTGTCTTTTCCATAAATGGTCTGTACACACACCATTGAAATTAAACTTAAAAGGCATTACGCCAAGATGTCAGGGAACTGTACTGAGACCTCCAAGACATCCTCAGGAACTAAACTGCTCAGTGAAGATAGGTGAGGGTCATATCTGCTTCATACCATTGACATTTATAACAAATTAAAGATTATAACAAATATTATGCTGTGTATTGAAAAATCTGCTGCCTGACAGCAAAAAAATCTTCTGCGTGACAGGAAATCTTTATGCCTCATTGCCTTCAACTTCAGAACAGAAAGTTTTCTATTCCTTTTCCCTTTCCCATCACACCTACTTTCACTGTATGTGGTACATTTTCCACAATATTAAACTATCAAATTAGTTTCTCAGACTGTACTCCTGGTGTATTTACTGTTATTAGGAAGTTTCTGTTCCACATCATAAGTTAAGATAAAGATAGTTTACGTTCTCCGCTAACATGACCGTTTTGTGCAAGACATTCAAGTGTCAGAACAATATTCTTCTATAATGCTGAAAGTTCAGACTGATTCGCAGTACATCTTATTTCAGTCCCACTGCATATTACCTGGAGAATCAACTGATGTAAATTAGAACCTGTCCAGCCATTTTTTACTTCATACATTATCCTATTATGTTGAGGTGTGTGGTTTCCTGTGATGGTGTGGCAAGCTGCAGACCTCCCCAGAGAGCGCAGCGTGGCTCCGGCTACCTGTCAGCTTCTGCAACACGGTGGCAATGAAAGAGGCAAGAAGACTCCCTGCATGGAGACCTCAGAGGATGTTTATTCACATGGTCCCAAAGGCAGAGACAACCACACAGTGACAGGCTGGTTCCCCAAGGCAGAGAACGCGGCACCTGGCATGGGGCTGGGTTTTATATGGGGATGAAGGGGGTGGAGAGAGCACATGGACTAATGGTCTCAGGGCACAGGAGCAGTACATGAGTGGGATTAGGGAACAGAACAAATGGGGAGAACCTGAGGGAGTGGCTAGGACTAGGGAAGGGGAAGAGAAAACAGTGTGGGAAGAGCAGGCATTTAGTAAGCAGTGGGGGAGTACAGCACCACAATTCCCCCTTTCTCTATTAAGTTAGAAGCTCCCACTAAGGATCCCAGAATTAAATGTCCAGAAATAGCTGAATACACAAAAGACAACAAAAATAATCAAAAAACCCACAAGGCAACTCCCAACAAAGAAGTAAGCCACCCCATGAGTTCCCAATGTTCAAGTAAGCCTTGTGATGAGACCTGGGTTTCTTGGTAGGTGTGTGTTTCTGTTGGGGCTGCTAAGATGTCTTCCTTCCGGTTGCTTCTAGCTTCACTTCCAGTCCCAGAGTGCGACAAACCTGAGGAGAGGGGGGGGTCCGCCCCATAGCTCCCGCACTGTGCAGCGCATGGAGCTGCAGCTCTGTGCCGACATACCCAGGGCAGACCTGCCTGTGCTGTCCTGGGGCTGGCCCTGCCCCACATTGTTCCAGGGCTGGGAGCTGGCAAGAGGGGACCCCACCCTGTGCTGTCATCGCCCCCACTTGCAGTCCCAGTTTCACAGGTGCCCACGGGGGGTGTGGCTCAGGGCGGGACTGTCAGAGAAGGGGGCGTACACGATGAGGAAGCCCGCGGTCAGGGGGCAAGTCCTGATGGAGAGGGGAGGAGCCGACACTGTCACACCCATCGAACGCAGAGGAGGGGTCCCAACGTAGGAACACAGAGCGATGCAGGGGGCAGAATTAGGGAGGGGCCCGGGGTTTTGGCGGACGCGGGAAGAAACGAAGGAGAGGGAGAAGGCACTATGGCGCAGCCACATGTCGCCACCATCTTGGCTGCAACCCATAGCTAATACAGCGGGGTATTGGGGCATCAGGATGAGGGTTAGGGGAGCACCCAGGTTGGAGTGATCAGTCCCAGCTTGGTAAGTGGACAGGGGAGACCCAGAAGAGCCACAGGGACGGCCGCAACCTGTGTTTTCAATCTCTCCTGAGGATCAGAGGGAGAGGGGAGACAGGGAGAGGGAAGAGACAGAGAGGTTGCTCTTGATAACTAAATAGAACAAAACAAAGGTTAATTTCCTTTGTCCCTTGTGCACAAGAACTCCCCACACACAGCTATTCTTAAGGAAAAATTTCTCCCAAACCAGGGGCACTAAAACACTAAAATTTGCATCTTCTCTTGTTAGAGATGGGTTTTTTCTTGTAGAAGTTTCACATGAGGTGCGACTCCCTTCACTTCGACAACAGCCCACCTCCAACACTCCACCCAACCTGAGGCAAAGAAAAAAAAA
>WEIT01039492.1:1520-21639 GCA_013389985.1 Dryoscopus gambensis | reverse complement strand
TTTTTTTTTTTTAAATATGTCTTAGATTTCTGTGAAACGTTGCCATAGGGAGATAAAAAAGCAGATGAAATAAAAAGAAATGAGACAAAACAATAAAACTGTCATTGTTTTCTTGACCTTTTTCAAATGCATTCATCATAGACTATATGGTAAATTTAATTAGAGCTTTGAAACTACTTCTTCTTCGGAGTGGAATGATCTCCAGTATCCACTTACCATTGGTTCTTTCTGGCAAGGTCAGGTAATAAGAGACCTCTCTCTGAACTGAAACTCTGAGTAACCAGTGACTCAAGACAGGGTTTGTTTACTCTTTATTTTTCACTCTCCGGCAGAGGTAACAGAGGCTAAGCCAATTTCTTTGCTATTGTTAGCTTTGTGTGAAGTTCACATGAACACGTAAAAAGAAGCCATGTCGCATTTCTCAGCTGTGTAGAAGGAAAGTCAGAGGAAAGAGCAGAAAGCAAGAAAGAATCTTCCTTTTGGAAGAAAGCACCCTTTCACTAGCTTCATAAATATAGCAAAAGAGTACAGTTCCTGTGTATTACAAGATGATATATATAATTAAGCTAAATATGCATCGAAGTCTTTGTGATGCTCACTGCAGTTTCTAAACTGAAATAGATGCCTCTCTCTCCTTTAGGAAGTAGCTACAACAAGAAGCATATGTTCTTTTACTGTTATTTTCCCAGAGATGACTAATCCCAGTAATCATACTTTGATCAAATGTGAATTTTATTCTCAGATATCTTCCAACATTGATTTTGTTAGTATTTCTGTTTCATTTAGTTTGTCTTTTAAACAGAAAACATTTACTTGCTATTCTATATATAAGCTGTATCTTTTAGTGTGTCAAATCTGATGCTAGATGTGAATGCACAATTAACTGCTTGCTACATACAGAGGAGTTTTTGAGAGCAATTAGGGAAAAGAGGTGTTATTTTATTGTATGTGCAGACCTGCAAAACCATGTTTGAGACATCTGATAACAACATCCTTATTTGCAAATGAAATAGCATAAAACCCATGTAGCCAACATCTTTTTTATTGCTTTCTGACAGATTCTAGCTACCTTCCAGCCTAGCTGGGCAGAAACCTTTGTCTTTTAATATGTTTTGAATGACTTAATTTCATCGTGTTTCTTTTTTTCCATAAGAAAATCACTCTCAAGTGTGAAAATTTCGAAGAGGTACATTTCAATATGCAGCTCCTACCCTTGATCTGTGCTGAATATTTTAAGGTTGGAAGTGTAAGCTAGAAATTTGCCAGGGGTTGCAGAGAAAGGAAGGCTGTTGATAAGAGTATTTTTGCACTCTGGAATTCTTTACAAAGTTCTGTTCTTAATTAAACTCACATAATTCTTGTTGTATTTCATTCATTGGCACCTTATGAGGTAACTCAAGCAGTTTAAACTTATCACACATCGACAAGGACTCCAAAGAATATGCCCATTAATTCAAATTACACTCACATACTGCATGCCTGGTGCAATATTTAGTAAGGTAGAAATTCCAAATTTCTCACTCATAATCTCTTTTGCTATTCATACAGATTTTTCTTATTAGCACTGTCTTGCCTACTTTCTAACTAACCCTTCCAATAGGACTAAGCGCTTCAGGATCTGGCACCTGCAGGAGATTGTTGCCTGGCCTTCATTTATGATTAGAATAGATGATTACACTTAACAGGAGAGCTTGAGGAAATAAATGCCATGGCTATGTCTGCTGTTACTTGTATTTTTAAAGCAGTGAAAAGGAGGTAGAAATACCCAAGACCCGGGGCACTGAACTTGGGATTTAACACCCAATCTGCACTGCAACAGCCCACATGCTGGCTCACCCATCAGCAAGCTCTGTCAGATCATGTGTCTGTGTGATGCCCATGGCAAAGGGGAGCTGAAGCTGGAGAGAAGCAAGGTGCATTCTCACTGCATAGATAATTTATAACAATAAAGTAATGGTGGCTGACCTTTCTGATTTTGGGATCAAAAGTTCCTCATGACTGGCAATCATTAGAAGAAACCTTCAGTACGTTATATCCACCTCTCTCTGAATACAAATTCATAGCTGCTCCAAAAAATCAATGCAGGTGCTTTGATTGTAACATTCTCCACATTTATTTTACCCTTTTATGGAGAGAAAAGAATCACCAGAGATAAATAGTGCTTCATGAATTAACTATGGATCAGAGTGTTCTGACAGATAATTGAACAAATTATGGCTTTATACTTTTGTACTGCAAAGAGTCTGTTGTGTGATTTTAGCTAAGGAAATCCCACCTGCATCTTTCATTACTTCCTGTATTTCTAGCTGTCATGTTGGAAGATGAAGGATGGATTGTTCATTCAAGCAAGCTTCTCCCATAGCACTTTCATACAAGTTCCTGTAACTTTTTATAAATATCTGCTCCTGCTCTTACACAACTCTATGATAAATCACCCTTTGACTTCAGTTGCACAAGGAAAGATTTAATATTTTTAGTATTTTCAGATTCTTTTTACTGCTTGTAGATGTCACAGAGGTCTGCACTATGGCAGAATCACCATTCTTATCAATAAATAGGTTATTTAAAACAAACTTGCATGCTTTGGAACAGGACTTGCCACAGAGTTGTGATCTGAAACAGGTTTATTCTCTCTATTGTCATCAGCCACAGAATTCTAGATTAACAAGCTATTTATCTGATTACCTTCAAATGTAAAAAAAGTCACCTTTTCCTAGTAGCGGTTCACTGAGTTTTCTGTGATTTCTTCATAAGGCATAGGAATGGAGTATCAAATATCACTGTCCAAATTGTCCTGGTGTAAATGAGTTACAAGTAAATACTTCAGTATGAAAAGATCACATTTTTTGCTCTTTGGTCATGTGTTGAGTCTCCATTAATATTTGCAATAATTCATAATGAGAACATATAGAATCATATGACTGAAACAAAAGTCCCTGGACAACCATTTTCCCTCCAGTTTTTCTGGTCAGTCTTTCTCATAGTTTATTCTTTGTTAGCTATACCAGGTTTGTGAAATCAAATGCAGACTCTCATTTCAAAGATGAAGTCTTCGCTATGGTTATTGTATGCTATGCAGCAGTTGGTCATACCTCCTAATTTTGATATTTAGGATGGGAGGAAGAGTTATCATATCTTTTCCCCCTACCCTGCCTGAGCTGCAATGTTTAACAACCTGCTTTATCTCGCTGAAATAAGTTGAAAATGTCTCTTCAGACAGGATATGACTCGCTGTAATGACCTTTGCATAAATACATAATGCGGTAGCTAAAACACAACCTGGCATTTATTTGTTTTGTTACCTTATGTGACAACGGAATTTGTGACTTCCCAGTTCTTTACCTCCTAGACTTCCTTTTAAAAAGCCCAGGCTCTTCTCTGCACTTCTGCCAGCCACCAGTGCCAAGATGCAGTGACTCCCTCAGAAAATGCATGGCCTCCACTGTGCTGTCTGCTGAAATTATTTTAGTACCACTCAATTGCTTAACTTTAGAAATTAAAGCTCATGTTTACAGGACAGAGGATTGTCTAGGTAAGAGGAGCCTCAGAATTCACTAGTAGGATATTACTGTCAAAAGGATAATGCTGAGGATATTGTGTAAATGGCGTGCCTGTGAAAGACATTGATCGATAAGAGTAGCAGAACTGAAATGTTCTTGTCACTGATACAAATAATGATCTATTATAAAGAAGCAGGTTTATTATAAAAGTCATTTCATTTACATGTGTCAGGAGGTAAGATAAAGGCTCTGTGATAAGGAGGAATATTCCTCTTATGCTGGAGTATGACTCAGTTGCTCTGAAGAATGAGGTTTTACATGACGTGCTCAGAAGTCAGGTTCTTGACTGTAGAGTCTAATAGTCTTGGTGTGACAATCACCAAATGACAAAGGTTTGTGTTTGCAGAACAATGACCCTGGGATTATGTGCACAGATTTGTCTAGTTTGCATTTGAATTAGCAAGAGAAGGCCTCATCAGTCTTTGCAGAGTTGGGGGTATAGAAAAGTCAAACATTTATTTCCATGATAGCCTGAGTAGTTGTCCAATGAAATCAAATTCTGGATATATGAAGTATCATGTCAGTCAGATCTATCAATAAAGGCTTTATAAGGGATTTAGTAACAAATAAGTAAACTTAAAACTCTTGCAAGACTCCTTCTAATGGTATAGAGGAGGTACACAGAGGAAATCAGATTTTACACAAATGTTGCTGAGATCACTGTAGAAAAGAATATAGGTATTGTTTTTCAGGTTTAAAGTTCCTGCAGGAGTCATTTTCCTTAGGAGATTAAATCTGTAAATTCAAAGAGGCAGAGTCAATGGCCAGTTATTGAAGAACCAGACTAAAATGATTAATAACAGTAAACTCTTGGCAATCTGTGCAAAAAGCTAAAACACAACAATATGTATGTTCTTTTTCACATGTTTCAATTTTGACCAGCTTTATAGATTTTATTTGACTGAGTTACCACAATAACACAGAGAGGAAGGCTTAGTAATTTGTTAGCCCCAGCCACATGGGTGCTGGCCCTATTTTCTATCAGTACATCTTTTAGTACTTAAGGGACTTATTCTGCACACATAACAGAAAAAAACCTAATTGTCTGACGTTTTGATGTAGTCTCAGCATGAGCATCTTCCAGACCCTGTATTTTGAGACGTGATATCAAATCACACAATTTTCTATGTCCCATGGGCTGGAAGATGCAATATTTGGAAGCACCCAGAGATAAGAGACATTTGCCATCTGCCTCAATGCCACTGGCAAAATCCTAACAAAATCATTCTTTAATTGAAGAAGTGGTGAGATTGAACAGCATCAAACTGTTACATGCAAAGACACAGATAATCCCCAGTTGAATTCCCTCTTGGGGCTTTGCAGCAGGAATGGTCCTCTATTCCATTAAACACTGAGTCAGGTCGCCATGCATTATCTCCAATCGGGCTGCCAAACATTACATTACAGACATGGAAAGAAGAGGGAGGTGGTGTGCAAGTGAAAGCAGATTATGAAGCTTGATTTTACTGGAAGTATTGCATCACTTGATCATACTGGAAGTATTGCAGCAGTTTCCAAAATGATGAGGATTTCTGCAGTGTTAAACTTGTAATTACTTTTCAGAAACTAATTCAAACAATAATCTTGTGTAAAGAAGACACTGACTTATATTTTGGTAATGGCTGTGAGATGTTGCAAAAGAAAAGAAAAGATGATACCCTTAATTGTACAACCTTACTAAAATATTTGGACTGGTTACTTTCATGAAAACATTAAAGGATAACTAAAGGTTTGCTATGTTTTTAGTTGAAAATCCTTTAGCTAAGTCCCTGCACTTTGAATCTATGTCATATCCCCCAGAAATCTCTTAGTTATAAATATAATAATTTATCAAAATAAAAACAAATTACTGGACTATGTGGGCTTTTTTTTTCTCCTTTCCTTAAATGCTTGTTTTTTTAAGAAATTGAAAATTAGTTACTTGTACTTGTGACACAGTGGCAACTCTTAGAGATATTAAATAATAGTAATGTGAGATAAATTGTGTCATTAAACAACAGAAGTTATGCCTTTTTGGAGTAGTCACCAGAAAACAGCTCATAAAAGCTGAACCCCACATTTATATGAAAAAAAGCAAGCAGAGGCAAACCAGGAATACTATCTTATTGAGAATCAACAGACCATCTTCAATATGATAATCAAGTTACAAATATTCATCCAAGCTGTTAAAACATGTATTAGCTTAGCACAGTGGAGAAGCCTTGGTTTTTGGATATCAGCAGTAAGTGAGAGGTGTTGAACATTGCTGCATCCAACCTTAACTTTGTTATCGTTACGTTTATAGATTCAAAGAGGCCACAGCCTGTCAGTCAGCTCTAATTGGAGCTTTATTTCATTGATTCATACAGGCTGTGAGTATTTACTTATTTTGACAACTTTGGCAGGGGGCATATTAAAAAAGTGAACTGTTTTGTGAAATATCCTTTTTTTAGTTAGCTATTACAAACACAGTAAACGTAGTAAAGATACCTCTCCCCCAAATTAAAATCTAAGCTAAAAATACAGAAAAAATAAAAGAGAAGGAAACATGAAGAAGATGGAGAGCTGCTGAGATATTAGTAATTATATATACACGGAATCATTGGAACATAGAATAATGTGTGTTGAAAGGGACATTAAACACACTGGAGTTCTCTGGTGCAAGCTGCTGCTCAAAGCAGAGCCAGATTAGATGGGGGTTTTCAGGCCTTGTTCAAATGAGTTTTGAATTCTTCCAAGGGTGGAGATTCTAGAATCTTTCTTGATATATTTTCCAGTGTTTGACTTCCCATGTGTAATGAGTGTTGGTTTGGGGCCTTTTTGCCCTTACATTAGTATGTCTCTCATTGCAGCTTATGACTTTTGCCTTCTTTTCAATTGCTCCATACTTCTGAGTATGTGCTCCAACTTATTCATATCGTAGGTGTATGAGGTAGCTGAGGAGCAATAAGAACTTTCCTTAACACACATCTTTTCAGGCTGAACAACCCTGATTATCAGACTGCTATAAAATGTCTCGTGCTCTAACCCCCAATCAGGTTTTTTGGCCTTCCACAAGATGTATTTCAGTATAATATTTCACGTGTATAAAAACAGGATTTTATGCATAACTTATGTAGAATTAAACTAGAATTGAGACTTAATCACCTGAAGAAGTATGTTCAAACTCATTCAGCTTATTTCCAAACACAGACAAATGCAAACACACATATGCACATATATATATAATTTTACACACAGTATGAGAAAGATATTTTTATACTGAAGAGCCTCTCTTCACTGAGCTGAAGCTCCAGGTGCAGCCACGACTACCACTCCACCACACTGTGTTGGCAATCAAGAATGTTTTGTGTAAAGTTGTGCTGGGTTGGACCTGAGTTGATGGACAGTCATTTAGGCCATTAACACTTCTCAAAATTTATATATTTAAACCACGTGGAGACACAGGAACTTTCCTTTTTTGTTTGAGCCTCCCATGGGGATGGGGGAAATATAGGCCCCTGGCTCAGTGTCTTGGAGCGGCCCTGGGCCTCCCCTCCCTCAACGCTGGGGCACGGACGCTGGGTAGCTGCAGGAGAACCCTCTCAGAGACGTGGGCAGCTAAGGAACCACCATGGGCTACTGAGTAGACGAGACCACTCGGCACATCTTCTAAGGACTAGCAGGCTCCCCCTCCTACCCCACATGGGCCTGCACAGACCTGGCAGGAGCAAGTGGAGCTTTCTGCAACCAATGCAGCCTATATCAAACTGGAAACATACCACTAAGCAGCCGGCGCATAAAGGAAAAGAGGCTTTTCTCCAACATAAAGCCGAAGAAAATAAGTTCTTCAACATGGAGGCTTCCGGGTCAGAAAGAAAGAGAAAGTGAGTCATGTGAGACAGAGCTGAAAATGGCCATGGGAAAAGAGGGCCGAATCATGCCCAGCGCGAAGGTTAAAAATACTTTTTGCAGGCTGTGGTAAAAACTATAATATCACAAACTGTTCTCTTCCTTTTTAATCCATTTAAAAGAGATGGGGGGGATGAGAATTTGTATGCAGCCTGTGGAAAAAGTGACCACACCAGGTCACCCCAGAGCTATAAGAGACTTTTAGAGATTTTATGAAGAGAGCAGTTGCTTTTTTTAGGCTGGAATTTGTTTATCCTTAAAAAAGAAACACCCTATGTGTGGCCCATGCTGGCAGTTGTGGGAAGACTGCAAGATTCATGGGAAAGGTATTTTTCAGGGCAGCAGAATTTCTGGGTGAGTCTGTTGCTTTTTGGGCAGTTTGGAAACGACATAAAGCAAAAGAAACCTTTTTCCTTAAATATTGGAGAGACTTTTAAGAACTATAATACTGACCAAAATCATAGGTTTTTATCCTTTGTGCAAGTTAGGTAAAAAGGGGAGGTTCTTTAAGAGAAAAAGGGGGTTTTGCTTTAATTCTTTGTTATTTCTTTTTACTTTTAATTCTGTTACTAATAAACATCTTCATAGTCTTTTAAGTTTTAAGCCTGCTTTGCATTTCTTCAAATCCCTTATCTCACAGAAGGTAAGAAATGCGAACAAAAATACTACAAAAGTTCCATCCAAGGAGATGTTTAGATCCTTTCTACTTAATTGTTTTTCTCATGCACAATACAAGAAAACTATTTTAAAATAATTATTTTCAAGACTAGATTTGTTTGTCATGGTTAAGAATCTACAGATGTTTGGGCATTGTGCAACTTGGAAACTGTACAAATCAAATGAGTATGTAATTTCTGACACATTTCTCCTGCTAGGTGAAGTTTGTGGTGTCCTTTACTGATGACTTAAAAACTAATTTCTGAAAAATTTGTTTCATGCTCAGAAGGCACTCTCCAAATGGCAGAGTTGTGAGACAGAAAAGCAAAAGATTGCATACAATTGTGACAGTGATATTACATTTTCCAGTATGATTGTTTATATTTTCCTAATTTCCTGTACGGCCCTCTTTTTTAAAGTCTTTACTGAAAGTGTTTCTAATGTCATCAAGGCTCCATTTCCCATGAAAGGTTGGACAAGATGGTCTTTCAAAGTCCCTTCCAATCAGAGCTGTTCTATGGTTCTATGATACATTTTCAGATGTCTGCTTTAATAAAGAGATATGGCATTAGCTTTAACTTTAGCTTCTTTGAAGCTTTCTTTGTTAACTCAGTAAAGTTTTTAACAAGAAAAGTAGATCTTTCTTAAATTGGGGGAAAATTTGTAGTGTACAATTTAAATGTAGTCCACAGAGAGTCAGAAATTTGATGGGGTTTTCGTTTTTTGGATTTCGGCTTGCATTTGGTTTTTTTTTAAATGAAAGGTTCAACCACTTAATAACTGAGTTTTTCAGATTAAACTTTGGGTCTTCTATGTCTTAAAATAAAAGAATTTATGCTTGCACTAGTTTGTTGTAAATCCAAATCCTTCCAGTTGCCAGACTGTTTTGTGTCAGCTGAAAAGTAATCTTCGCTTCCAAAATATCTGTGTTTGGAGCTGGAACTCGAGATTTTCATTCCAGTCCTTTTCTAAAAGTCAAGTTTCATTGTGTATGTAAGTATTCTAGACGCAATTTCATGGCAAGCAAAAGCAAAAACACATGTTGTCTTAGATTTAGAAACTAAAATATTTTTATTCAGAAAGGCCAACATATTTTCGTTTTGGCAAATGTAAATAATATTCTCAAGAGGGTTATTTTTATTCTGTAGAAAGCAGATTCAACATTTGCCTAAAATAGATCAATGTAATATTAGTTATTCAATATTTTGAGCTTATTCAAATAAATTTTTGAAAGCAAATATTAAAATATTAGAGCATAACGTTTAAATATCTGAACTGGAATAGGAAAAATAATCTGATGTTTTCATGCAAGCATATAAATGCTGTTTGGAAGGAATCTCCTAATATGGTTTAGTCCAGGCTCTCACTCAAAGCAAGACTATCACCAACAACTCTCTGGCTCAGCCTTTGTTTTTTGTAGCCCAGGCCAAGAAACCTTCAAGAAAAGAGAGGCAACCAGTTCCAGTGCTGCTGCACCCTTCCAGGTATGGTTGAGGCCCTAAAGAGTGCCTTGATAGCCCTTGTTGGAAATGTCTTTAAGTTCTCCTCATGCAACTCAGGACCTGGGAAATTCAGCTCTGGACATGGCGTTCCTTATGCAGCTCAGCATGCTGGTGCAGCCCAGTACACCCTACCAACAACAGACTCTCAGGACTGAGCTGCAGGAGTGGCTCGTGTTCCCATAGCACCAATTCTTTTTCAGCATGTCTGATAATTAAACTCTTGATCCCCCAGTCTCTATTAGAAAAAGCAACAACTTCCTTGGAAGTTAATGGTAAAGTTTAAGGATTTTAAAGTTTTTGTTTATCTATAAATTTCAGTAAGTCGTTTTACAGTGGAGTTTTTTTGTTCATTTGTTTGCGGTTTTCCTCATAGGTTTTTCTATGGTGGTTTTAGGGTTTTTATCTATATAACACTGCATACACCTTGTTGGTATAAGAGACTGCAAAGAGTTTTCTCCCTTTCTTTTTTTACATTTTACTGAAAGTTGTATTTGAATAGCTTTCAACATGCTTAATCTAGCCATGGTGACTACAGCAAATGAAACATATTTCAGTGGTCTGTGGCTGCCAGGAATTGACTTCTTACACCATCAGAAGTGAGAAAAGTCATAACACCTAAACTAAGCAGAACAGCTGAACAGAACAGATTTTAGATATCAAAATCTTTTTCTCCGTTGCAGTCCTACGTCGTTGAGCCTTGATCTTTAGCATTATTATTTTTGTGACAGATAAATTAGATGCTCACACCTGCCAGTCAAAAATGGATCATGAGTGATTATGAATGAGACCTGCTAGTTTACAGATATGGATAAAGAGTTCTTAATTTATCCCACCTTGCTGAAGACCTTACTAGTGAGAAATAGAAAAGAGAAATTCAAACTCTGTTTGTTCCCAATTTTTGCTCATTGTGCATATGATGATCACATACACTGGAGAAGCTGACTATCAGATTTTTGTGAAGAATTAGTGCAGAAGGTATATTACTGGGAATTTTCATACAGCAAATTTCAGTGAAATGTCTCCTGAATTGGTCCACTGTCTTGATATTTTCAACTTTTTAAAACTCAAGAATATATAAAATTATAAACTATTATTTCTTCAAAATAATAGTAATTTCAATTAAGAAGCTGTATAAGTCTGTTTAGATCCTGAACGGTGGCTTGAAAGCACGTCAAATGAAAGGAGAGAAGGAGTACAGTAAAACATTGATTTTTCTTTTCAGTTTGGGCAAGAAATGCATAATGGCATTGATCCCAGTTCAGGATTATCACCTAAATTTAGGTGTCTAAATGGAAGTGTCTACACGAGCATTGTGTCTGTAAGGTCCCTGTACAATCTACAGAGATCTAGTCAGAGCTGTCAGTGGAGCCTGTTCATCTTCTAACAATAAAGATACCTGGGCCAGGTTTCAGTTACATAAGCACTTGTTTCTATTACTGTGAGAGATGCTTAAAATTTCTATTACTACCAGTCAGGGCTGTCAGTCATAGCACGGATCCTGTGGAAAATCTGCATATTTTGGGATAGGAAGCTGCTTTAAGATTTCCCTGCAGTGTCTAATGCACAGAAAAGCTTAGATACTTGTTTTAACAACAGTATTGATCCTTACCTATGTGTCCCTTCCAATTTGAGACATTCTGTGGTGCAGTTGATTAGCTAAATTCCACTGACTTATTGACAATGTGTGTAAGTCAGAGTTCTCTGATGTTTAATGCTGTTCAAAATTATGAGTTCCCAGAAAGCTGTAGAAATCCCATAGTGTCTGTTTATATCTGCCACTTGCATCTCCAAGTGTGTCAAACAAAAATGATCAACTCTGTAGAGGAAATGTCAGTTTCAAGATCTCGCTTCTTCTATAGAAACCTATCACTATATGCATGCATTTACATTTCTTAATAAAGAGTTGAATCTCATTCTTGGGGCTTTTGTTTTGTATTTTATCTCTGCTTTAACCCATCTTTCAACTTCAGGGTGTGGATTAAATACACCAGTGGGGAGAGAGTAGCTATGTAGACAGTACTTAATGTAGGTGAAGTGACTTGCTGCATGAAGACATTAGTTAGGATGAAAAATTAGTGAAGAAGTACAATTTAAATAATACTAATACTTTTGTTTAATTACCTAGTTGCTCCTCCCAGTAGATACTACACTTAACACCCCCCCCAAATTAATTTGCTAATTAAAATCACATATTTTAAGCAAGTCAAATTCTTAAAAGTTTAATGATTTCATTTTTCTCACATTACACTTCAAGAGAATCAGACAGAGGGAGAGTTTATGAGGGAGCCAACTTATGTGCAGCATTTCCAAAAAAGTCATTGAATTTTCTTCTGATACTACTTTTTAAATTTTGCTAATTGCTTTGGAATGGCTTTGTGTTCAAGGTAAACAACCAATGAGATCTTCTTTTAATCTAAAACTGTTTTCTTCCTCCTGAAAACTGTGAAGTTGTAAAGCATGCAGGGTGGCAGTTTTTAATGCTTTTGAGTACAGTTATGTTGTGGTTTAGAACAGCTTGGGATTTAGTTAAAGAAAAATCCACCAGCTGCAGAAGTGATATTTTTGCAAGAGGCTGTTCTAAGTTCCTCCAGACCCGATAAACCCAATCAGTTGGCTAGTTTGAATATTGATAACTCTGTTGAGCCACTTAAGAAGCTTGCCAAGCCTCTGTAAAAACACATTTAAGTAGGAACAAGCCCCGGAAGCTGTCTCTTGCTTCTGGGCTTTTGGACAGGTAACTGAGGTGCCTGCACAGTCCCCAGCAGGGCCAGGCCAGGGGCTGGGGCTGCAGCTGTGCTCCTGTCCAGGCTGGCCCCCACGGCGCAGCTCAGCTAAACATCTCGGTCGTTCCTGCTCCGTTAGAGCAGCCTCTCCCCCTGCCCCCACCAGCAGTGCTTGGCAAGATCGTGGCCACTTCTGCTCCGTGCAAACCGGCCCTGCGGCGCAGCCGGCTCCCCTCAGTGCGGCCGCTGAAATGAAACTCTGCACTGAAACCAGCTCCGGCCGCTGCCCGGCAGAGATCTTGTGACCACCAGCGAGAGATAAGTTCCAGCTGCAAGGCCCAGGTAAGATTAACCCCTTCAGCGCTGTAAGTTCCCCAGAACAGATGAAGCCTGCAGACATCAACCCTCTCTCAGATCAGAGGAAAGGGAAAGGCAAAGACACCATGATAGTGACACCAAAGTCAGTGAAGAAGGAAGAGCTGAAACCCGGAAGGAGGAGAAAGCGGAGATGCTTCAAACCTAAAAGCTGAAATTCTTTTGTAAAGCTATGGTAATGACTATGGTACATCAGAGTACCCCTTGTAATTTTGTGATAAGAATGAGGGGGTAAAGCGTTCAACCTGCAGCCACGAGCAAAGGTACCTGTGCTGAAATAAGCAAATGTTGAAATAGCTGTGATCCAATGAGAAGCCTGAAGAGAGAGAGATAGTGAGGAAGTGAAAACCCTTGCTCCCAGGGGAAAAAGAAGACCTCTGTTCCTAGAGATGAAGATGATCCCAGAGAGAGATGAAGAGAACCTTTGCTTTTGAACAGCTCATCCTTAAAATGGTACCCCATTAGCTAAGATTGAGCCCTTGACAACAGTTGTGGGGAAAGCTGTAAGTCGAGGGAAGGGACTTTCACATGCGAGCAGAGGACCACTCCAGGCAGCTGTCTTGCTGTGACATTGAAGCCATGAGAGAACTGTTTCTTGTGGAGAAACTGCTATAGCACACCAAAAAGAGATTCCTCTCCCTAAGTGGACTGAAGAAAGACTAATATAGAGGTGGTAAACTGACTGAAAAAAAAATCCCAAGTTTTGTCTCTTTACATGTCAGTAGGAGAAGAAGGAGGGTGGGGGGAGGAGAAGTGTCCTGAGGGTTTATTCTGACTCTTTTTTTTTTTTTTTTCCCCTTTTAGTTCTGTTAATAAAGCTATCTTTATAGTCTTTAAAGTTTTGGGCCTGCTTTGCTTTCTCCTAATTCTTATCTCACAGAAGGAAAATAAGGAAGCCATGAATTGTGAACAAGACCACTACAGGTTCCTTCTTCACATAGTAGGGTGCCTACCAATTCTGTGCTCCATTCTTCAGTAATAAATAGGAGAGAGGGGGGCTTAGCTGTTCTTAGGTGTTGCAGATGAAATCTAACAAAATAGACAAAACTGAAATATGACAATTATGGAAGCCTATTACAATTCTAATGTGACAACGATGAAACAGAATTTCAGGCAGCTCTAACCAGCCATTTTTGGCTTGTAAGAACACACCTGGAGCCAAAAAATATTTGAATATGTTTACACTTGGGTAAGTTTGGTAGAACTGAATTATTTGGGTTGTATTTCTGCTACAAGATGAATATGTCACATGGAGGTTGCCTATCAAAAAGAAATACAGGTTGGTCATATAAGCACTCAGTATTACTGGACAATAACTGTTAAATTAGATGAACTTTGCAGCCAGAGGTTCTAGGTTTGTGTGACAATAGAACTGAAAAATTTGGATCTTGTATTTCAATATTGGTCCCAGCCCTACCATGCAGACTCCAGCTTCACAAGCTACAGCTAGCATAGGCAGGTAAATAATTTATTATAATTCCAGCTTGATTTTTCATTAGAAGCAGGGACCAGTAACATTTTTGCATGCTTTTTGTTTTCTAATGTATTATGCAAAACTGGAAGTGAATTTACCATATACAGCACATTTTAATACAATTTAAAATAAATAGGTAAATAATGTAAAATACTTTCTTTTCAAGAGCTTAACATCCTAAAGATCATGCAAACAGAAGCATATATGAAACTAAAGAGCATCATAGCATATGGTATAGAATCTGCAATAACTTTTTCTGGTTTTTTGGGGTGGGGAGCTAGAACCTAAATCCTTGGGCCTTTATTAACGAGTTTTATATAGGACAAAAAAAAGAGAGGCTTTGCAAGACTGAAAAACCTGTCTCTTCTCTGGATGTAATAACCACTTTTAACCTGCCCAGTGACACTAAACCTGTCTATATATGCAGTAACAGTGATTTTACACCTTTCTAAGTCACATAGTTAAAGCTCTAGAACATAATAGTAAATAGGATAAAGTTAAATTCTTGATCTAAATGCCTCAAAGAGATAGACGCCACAGCATATTGCACTGTGATGAGTGACTGGTGTGGCAAACTTTTGGTACAGAAGGGCTGCAGAGGTGGCTTCTGTGAGAAGAGGCTGACTACTTTCCCACGGCCCCCACAGTCAGTTCCACCCAGATCTAAAGACAAGAACATCAGTGATCCTGGAGGCCTCTCTGATATAATATATTTAAGAAAGGGTATAAAATGCTGTGCTGCAGCCATGAGAGAGAAGAGTGATAAACAAGTGATAGAAACAGCCTTGTAGATACCAAGGTCAGCAAAGAAGGAGACAGAGGAGGCTCTGCAGGTGCCGGAGCAGAGACTCCCCGGCAGCCCATGGTGAAGTGGGTTGCTGCGCTGCAGCTCATGGAGGATCATGGTGCAGCAAATATCCACCTACAGTCCCTGGAGGCCTGCATGCCAGAGCAGGTGGACATTCCCTGAAACAAGCTGCAGCCTGCAGACAACCCTTGCAGGAGCAGACAAAGTTTTCATTTGATTTTTCTTCCTTGTTTTACACCTTATAATAATACCCAAGCGACCTCAAAAGCTATAAAAGCACCAGTGAAACACCTTTATCTTGTTTTTCAGATTTAGGTGTACTTGCCACTGTCTTACTCTATTTTATCTTATTAAACCAGCCTTTAAGGAATTAAAGATCCTTCTTTCAAACGCCTATGTTCTTCTTTCATCACCTTGGTGATGATGTTTTACACATATAACCTTTCGTCTCTTTTCCTTTATATCACACTCTACTGGAGCCATATAGTTAATCTATGAGCTTGGAATTTTACTAACTTCAGTAGGAACTGAATTTACTTCTCATATTATTCTACACATAAACAAACAATAAAGAATAATACAGAAAAAATGGTAAATTTTTGAAATTTGACCACCGCAAAATAAACACTGAATAGTCAGATATTACTTAAAGAGTTTATTTATGTATTGTTATCATACTATTCTTTATGTATCATTCAGACAGTGAGCAAAATGTCATTTTGTTTCTAACAGCAAAAAAAGTTGAATGCACAGGTGATGTCATTCACAGCCTACCTTGATTTTTTATGTTCAAGAGAATTTTTCTAAGTCATAAAAAGTGATGAAAATGTGTATCAGTATGCTTATGTGTATGCGTATTAACAGGTGTACGGTATAAAAATTTTTAATATTTTCATTTAAATAGGTAACAAGGGAGATGACATTTTATGTGTGTTATATTAGTAAAGCAATAATTAAGGTCAGATATTTTCTCTGGACTCATTCTTGAAAGAACAGTCTACCTGTTATTAAATTGAATTTGAACTACCATGGCTTTTCTACAACTCCATTTTTTTCACAGTCTTTTGCAATGCTTAGTGTTAAGATCAGTATTAGTGATAGCTGGACCTGTACTTATTTTTTGGTGTAAAAGCTGTACAAAGAATAGCTTTTACACCAAAATGTTTCCTATTCATAAACATCACTGAGTCCTTCTAATAGTCTTTTCTACTTATGTTTTTATAATATGCATTTTCTTTCTTCATTTGAATTGTAGTAGCAAAGTACCTTGTTCTTTGTCCTTAGAAGCAAATTCAGATATATGTCTAATTTGTATCTATTATGTGCTCTTACCTAAGTTAAGCAGGTTATTATGAAATTACCTGTGTTCCCACTGCACTATAATATCATTTACAGACTCACTGATTTCTCAAGACATAGAGAGCTCATCCAGAAATGATGAAGGAGGCTTATGGTATGATTTCCCATTAGTAATCAAAATTATTGATGTTTACTGTATTATAGCACGACACAGGTAATAAATATATTCAGTCCAAGATATCTTTTTGGCAGGAAAATGTTACTTTATGAAAGAGTCTTTGTTTAAAATGCAAATGTTCAGATGCTAATCAGTATTTTTCTCCATAAACTGTCAAACACCAATTTTTTCGTACAATGTAATTTTTAAAATATGAATATTTGAGGGCGTAAAAGCTCTGCTGTGTTGAGTAATCCAATAGATGAAAAAATAGTTTGTTAATCACACTGGCCCTTGTTATCAGAGCAATGATTTACAGAATAGGAATAGCTCATGATATCCCTGAATACTTGATGGAGTTTATGTAGAAGGAATAAAAATGCTTCATATCCTGTCATACACTTACTGTTTTCAGGTTGAGTTACACAAACACTATTTAAATGACATGCTTTAAAAAGAAAATGTCTGATTAAAACATTGCAAATATTTGAAACAGCAACACTATAAGTTGTTTGCATCCATAAACACAGAATAATGTAATTTCCAATTGAACTCAAAAGACACTAAGAGACAGGAAAAATAGCAATCTATAATGATAATCTTTCAGAGTAATTTTAAAATGTAATGATGTACAGGTAGTCAGGATCTTGCTTTTCCTTTTCATTTAAAGAAACAACATTAGAAAAATCTCTTAGACAGTCAAGTATTTCAGTGACTAAAAATTAAATGGCAAATGAGTAAATGTAACTGCAAAGTTTGTCTTTCACAGCAAAATGTTGGGGTTCCCATTGTAGTCCACAGCTGAAAGAGCTTCAGAGGTACTCAAAGGAATCTGCATCTGATAAAATGAGCTCTTCTGCAGTAACAGGTGAGCTCCAGGTTGTTCCAGGAATGTTGTTTTTCAACAGACCCATCTTAACATGATGGAAGTGCCGTGGGATCACTCCCATGTCAGCCACTAGGGAAGAACATAATCTGGTGACAACCACCGTATTTCACAAACTCTGTGTTTTCCCTGAATGAGTTTACTTCAAATATTCATGAAATAACACTCTTGGTCTGCAGTAGCATATGAGGTCAGGTGGTTTTCAAGCCAGGACTACAAGCCCAAGCATGTAATGGGTAAGTTAACTTTCAGCTTTCCAGTTGATTTATTTGTTGATTCTGCACAGGTTAATCTATTTCTGAGTGAACTTGAGTTGTTTTAATCTGTTGACACTACTGTCCAGTACAATTAGAACTGGTAGGCAAGTCCATTCTGAAATTGCTCTAAAAAGCAATCAAACAAGTCATCAGACAAACATCTATACATACATTTCTATCTGTCTATGTCAGTGAACAACAATCTTTTAAAATTTTTTATAACATACACAGTTGTCACAGGAGGACATGATACACAAGATGATCAAAATTCCTCCGTTTTTCATTATATTTCTTAAGGACATAAGAATTTATGGTTGAGTTTGTTTTGGAGTTATATTTGCATTTGAAAACATTTCAACCAACAGGAATTTATAGGGCATTAGAAATAGATCTGCTTTATGATTTGTAAAGGGTCATTTATTTCAAGACAAATGGGTAATACTCAAATATTCAGCAAGGCTTCCATTGAAGTTGTGTTGCTCTGTTTCTTTTGTGGTATATACATTGAGTGGTCTGTTTTCTAACTACTGGAGAGTCACTTTGCTAGAAATCCTTTGCTGAAAGTGTGCAGTGAAAAAAGACAGTAATACAATTTGCACTTTCGTGCAAATTTAGCTCTTGTTCTTTCTCACCCCATTAAGGATTCCTTCCAGTGAATAAAATAAAAAAATTGAAACCTGCAACACAACAAATAAACAGCTTTTTATTCTCAGAAAGAATGTTTCTAAGAATGACAGACAATGAGAGAAATTACATGTATTAATTTATAGAATGAGGACTCATCAAGTGACCTTAAAACCCTCAATCTGGCAAAGGCATTCACGCTGTTTAGTAAATGTGTATAACGACATTTATGAAATGAGAAATTCATCTATTATACAGGCTAGAGATAATTGCAAAGCTCCAGAGACTTTAATGAGATAGGAATAAAGTCCCCAGTGAAACTTTTACACAGGTATATACATCTTTGCAGATCTTCTTCTTTAACATTTTCAACTAAATATTTAGGTGCTTTTTTTTCCTACAAATAGATATCTCTGGCTGAATTTATATTTCTGGGGATAGGAGAACATATAGAATATGGTAGTCTAACCTGGAGGAAGAGAAAATTTTTATAGCATTTGCCTCAGTTGCAACACTAGCATTTATGTAGGAATTTGTTCTGCAATCATGCTGAAAATATCCCATTGGATATAATTTGAGAACTCACTGTATATCTATAATCACCATTTTTAGAATGTTTTCTATATAACATCTTAGAAAATTTCTCCCCCTCTTAATCCTGCCATGCTTTACCCCATGCTCTTTTTTACCATTCTTTTCTTCAGTATTCCATAAAATTATGACAGTAACTCTAATTTTTTGCAATTCAATTCTTGTTTGGGTCCATTAAAGTTTAATATATTCTAGCAATAGGAAATTAGGGAAAACCCTATTTTTTGTAAAATGTGAAGTGTCATAAAAGAGACTTGTTCTGGTAGGGATTCGGGAATGTATTTTTGACTTCTGCAAACTTAATTCTTATGGTGTGATAGAAAATACTTTCCCAGTTTACACATAAAAGGCAAGTGGAACCATAGTCTTGGAAATGGCAAATTTCTTAGAACAACGGAAGCCGGGTCTACTTTCACATATGCAGGCACTATGTGTATCTTGTAAAATCAGTGACTGCGCATGCATATGCAAGTATGACACAGGTTTTTGAGTCAGGGTTTGGTTTCATTTTTCCTTTTTATACATTGAATAGACAAAAGGCGATTTATAGAGCAAGAAATTAAATATCAGCAATGCAGGAAGTCGTAGGTTAGAAAAATCAGAATGAGAACATTCTCCCTGCAGTACCAATAGAGCTGTGTCCAGTAGACAGAAGATTGCAAATTGAAGTACAAAATGTAAAGACATGTAAAACACCTAAGCTCATTTTAACTGAGGTCAGAAATGGGTTCTGAATGGAGTTACAGAGAAAATGCATTTTAATAACATAATATCTGAAATAGAAATTAATTGTATTACAAAACCAAGAAAGGCAAACATATTTAGCCTTCCAGGCACAGCAAGTGTCTTGATTTATTCAGAATTGCAGGACAGTCTACTTGTTAGTGATGAAGATAAACACTCATTGCTCACAGGTCAGGAGGACCCATCCAAGAAAATCCTTTTGTACAACTCTTGCACTGCCAAGATGGAAATGATGAGCGAAAGCAAAATTCTTTTTGAAACACTGTAATTCTCTAGTATTTTGCCTAAAGAAGTTTAGATGAATTCTAAAATTGCTCATGTGTGATAAAATTAATGACCAGAAGGATATGGGTGAGGATTTTTTTAATTTCTTCCAAAGCCAGTTTTTTAAATTAATATAGAAAAAATTACAAAGACACACAGCACAAAAATACTAAGAAGTCCTAAAGAATCTGGACCAGATTTTATTTCTCAGTAGTGTTGTTTGGCATTCACAATTCTGTCTTATGGCTGCCAGGGCTTTGTAACTAAACTGAATGCTTTACAGAGGTAGAGGGCATTCATCTTAGGCTGGCCTCTGCATCCAGTACAA
>WEIT01039491.1:12534-22972 GCA_013389985.1 Dryoscopus gambensis | reverse complement strand
GAATTATTAGAATTTTGAAATTAAGGGGCTCTCAGGCAAAAAAATGGGAACAGTTTTTTACTAGAATAACAGTTCTTTACTAGGGAAATTGAAATAAAAAAAACAAATGCAAGAGTACAAAACAAAACAAAATAAAACAAACCATTGACAGAGTCAGAAATATAACCTGACACCCTGTTGTCACAGGGTGTTTAGTAGCAGTCCGATTAAACGGTGGCTGCAGTCCTCACTGAATTGACAGATGTAATTTTGTTGAAGCAGTGATCCTGCAGAAAAAAAAAAAGATCCAGTCTTTCCTCAGAGAGTCCAGTGGTGGCTGTGCAGCTCCCGTCCTCTGGAGATCCAGTGGGAAAGGCTCTGTCTCTGTTGCAAAATTCTCAACCTTTTATCCAGGTAGGAATGCTCGGCTCCTTCCCCCTGGGCGGAGCATCTCACAATGGGATGATGAGTTATGAGATAAGGCACTGATGGGCCATTAGCAGCAGATAGCCCAGAGGGAGGAGGGAGGGAACCTGATTTTAACAGCTCATGAAGATGGTAATCAGAATACAGATAACCCAGGACAGCCACTAAAATAAATCCTTACCATGAGACTTGTCCTTACCCCTTGGCTACTTAGGGACATAATCTTGAGGTTATCAAAGATATTTTTATGGAAACAGTTAAGGTGAGACACCTACACATCAGTAGGGGTGTAAACTAAAGTCACTGGAGTGGGCAGTTGCAGAGGGAGGTGAATTAAGTTGCCAATTCCCTGCCAGCAACTTCGCGAGGGAGCATTCCCCTTGGAGGGCAGCCAGTCCAGGGCTTTTAACACACAGGAATGACCTCTGAGTTGGAAAATCCTGAGGCACAAATGTTTGAGGGGTGACAGGTGACTAAGCATAGGTGTAATTCTTAATTTCTCTGCTTTTCTGCCATCCCCCTAGCAGATAGCACCTTCTGTTGGCACAAAAAACAGTGTGTGTTTTCCTGCTTTTTTGATTAAATCAAGGAAGATGACTACTGTGTGTGAAAGGAAAAAAAAACAAGCCCACACAAAACAAACAAACAAACAAACAAAATCAGAAACATTTCTCACTTCATCATGGAGTAGCAAACACATTCCTGACTGTGTGCCAGGAGCTGAGTGTGACAGCAAGGCCGCGTCCTCCAGCATCAGGAAAGCAGCCAGTGTCCTGGCCAGGGATTTTCCACAGGGAATAGAAACACCCAGCTAAGGGGTCCAGGTCAGGACTGCACAACGGAAGAAGACAAGCCAGAAGAGAGGAACTCGGTCTGGTTTCTCAAGCTGTATAGTACAAGCCACAGGACTGTGGTCCAGTTGATGAATGTGCGAGTGATACTGGGTGTGGACCAACATCAATGTTTTACTTAGCTTGAGAGGGATTTCTCTGACTTCTAGAAATAGCCGTGGCCCTTTATTGCAAAACAAAAAAACGCAGTTCGGTGTGTGCTGAGACCACAGGTTGAGTCAGTTGGATGCCAGTGAGGAAACTCACCCTGAAATGAAATGCAGCCATCCACGCTTCCCTCAGGAGGATCAACGAGGGGCCAAACTGCTCTCAGACCGGACCAGAAGCCTTGAGAGGAATCTGAAACAAAAAAAGAACAAGCAAACACACCTGAAGTCTCTCAAAGGAAGAACTGAAATTCGGCTGCTTCCAAAACAAGGCAAGCATTTTTAATTGAAAGGAAAAAGAAAATAGACATAATAAAATACTTTCAACATTTAGAAACCTTGATTTGGAACAGAACATCTTGTTTTCCATTATTGAGTCAAAATACTTAGTTTCTCAGATCAAGATGCCAAAGAAGGAAAAAGCTCTACGAATCCTAAAATAGCATTTCTCCTACAACTAAAAGTGATCTTTGTCTTTTAGCATGATTTGGCCAAAAATACAAATTGGATCATTAATGAGTCTTATGTAAGGGGTTCTGTACAGGTTTGGAAAAGCCTGAAGCCAAGTTACAGTGTTCTACCTTACCTAGATTGTGATGACCATTCACAAAAAAAATGTTCCTAGAACACCTATTTTCTTCAAGTCCTGTTGTCTCCACCTCATTTTTTAAATTAAAGGTTTTGTTATGCTGGGCTCCTCAAAGTGCTGATTTGAATGTGTTAGTAGGCAAACCAGCATTTCATTTCATAAAAGAAAGTTGGGGCAAATACAGCTAATTTGGAGTATCAGGGTCAAATATTCCATATTTATCCATTTAACCTACAAAATGAAAACTCCTGGCTGTCATTCTAAAAACCACTGGTCTCTTCCCTCTTTCAAAGCTGTGAGGTAAAGAAGACAGGAGATTATTCATCTTCACATTGTGCTAAAAAACTATTTGAACCAGATTTGTTTGCTAAAATAAATGTAAAAATACTCCCTTCATCCACAGAGTATTATGCTTTTTTTTTTTACTAGAGAGGCTGGAAGTCCCGGGCACTGTAGCCACAACATCATGTACCTAAATCACTAGACATTAATTTGACAGATATTTCTTGCTTGTACATATTTCTTATGCAGCCTTATAGGGAGCAATGAGTGTTTTATTTAGAGCAGTTCCTGGCCTGCACCTGTCTAGCATCCTAATAAATTTAAACTGTATTTTACCTGCCCATTAGATTGGGAATTTAGCATAGATTTTATTCTCCCAGAGTGTATGTCTATTTCTTCTATTTTTCACATCGTAGTACATGCAACAAAATATACATCCACACAGAAAGGAAAAATGGGCTGAACTAAGCTTACTCAAACAGGTGATTGTGAAATTAAGCTAGGGCTTACTAAATTATTTAAAACTATTCTGTCTTGCTTTTCCATAAAAGTGCTTTGCAAGATGTAATATTACCTGTGCACACAACCACTGTCCTTCAGGGCTGATCATATGAAGACAGTTATTTGAATTAGCTGAATTTTGGATGTGTGGGAAAGATATGGGGGGTTGTTTGTGGTTTTTTCCTGTACAAGTTGATGTGTTATTTTCTGGGAATATTGGATGTCTGATGATCAGATTGAATGATGGCTATAAAAAAGACATATTATTGCACCTTGCTAATTTAGCCTTACACTCCTTTTCACTGAGCATGGCATGGTTTAATAATTGGCTTTCACACAGCTTTTGCTCAGCCACAACATGAAGAACAAAATAAAAAGCAGAAAGAAACAGTTATAATTCAGGTCAGGGCATCAGGAAAACACAAGAGCCAGGACAGACTTGGAAACTCTGGGAAATGTTAATCAATTTCCTTTCTCCTTCTTGAAGAATTCCTTCTTGAAGAATGAGTCTGCTGAAAGTAATATGCACTGGATGTGGAGTATGCATTTAATCTTCACTCATCAGAATATCAATTAACTGCAATAAGTGCGTGGACCTGGTTGAGGAGAGTGTTGCCAGATCTCCGCTCTTGTCATCTGAGTCCGCGGGCTAGTGTTCTGCGTGGAGTGGATTTGGAGGAGTCTGTCTTCCTGCTGTGACAAACTGCACCCTCATCCTGCATAAGCTGTATCATGCCCAACATGGCAGTGAGGAGCTCAGAGGAGCTGCTGCCCTGTGGAACAGGGACTGTTCTAGCAGGGGATTGCTAGAGATTAACATTGCTCTGCAACCAGAGGAGCCGAATCAGCTCCAGATCAGGGCAAATACTGCAAAAGCATTTGCATGATTTGTGCTGACAAGCCTATCGGCATTACTGCAGTTTAATCTGTGATAGTGTTTACATTTCAAAGGGAAAGATGGGCTGGAAGAAGAAGGAAGGAACTGATTCAGCACAGCACTCAAGCAGCTGCAATTACACTGATCACAAACACTGGGTTAAACTTGTACCAAGTATTTTGCTGATGGGAGTAGAAGACTCACAAATATCCTTTTATTGCAGAGAAGAGGTTTCCACTTGCTTCTCCGGGACCAGATGAGTAAGGAAAATCATGTGCTGATGTGGTCTCATGTACTGAAGCACAGACCTTCAGCTGGCAACTATTGCCATATGGCAATTGTACCAACAATTTGAATAAAGAGCAGTTTATAACCGCTGAAAACCTACCCACAACTTCAACAAAGTATTTTGCTGTCAAAATTTCTACTGTGAGAAGCACACAAAAGCATAAAGGTGAAAGGTGGCAGGCAGAGAAACATCCAAGCAGATGATAACCACGTGGCAAGAGGCCAAAACCCACCATTCCATCTGCATCTGAGCAATGTGTGGAAAGATTCCTGTAGTAAAAACACTTTCCAGGCATTGCAGTGAAAAGTGAAACACAAAAGCCAGTGATTTCGGTAGACAGTAAGGTACTAAATTTGGGAACTGCCTCTAAAAGGCAGAGCTTAGAAAGACATCTGGCTGTTTGGAGCTCTGTGAGCTTGACTTCCGTCTTCTATTTCTCCACTTATAGTGGGAAGCACCTTCTTTCCTCTCCTCTCACTGAATTTTTGACACAAAGTGTTCTCCTCAACGTGACACTTGATGTCTTGATTGGTGCAGGTAAATAAAACTTCAGCTTATGATCACTAAAATCCTTGGAGTAATTTTCTGGTCACTAGTATTTTGATGGTTCCTTTTAGCTTGTAAATGCCTTTCTTAGACAAATCAGCACAACAGCTTCACAAGCTGGAGGAACTCCACAAGTTAATAACCATTGTAATTACCACTAAAATCATGAACACTGGACTACCTGTGAATACAGGCCACAAAACTGCACCCCTGCCAACTTCCCTGCAGCCTGTGGTGCTAAGAAAACAGAGAAGGCAGAGGGAAAACCACAAAGGAGTCACATAACAACTTCCATTATTGTGTTTTAATTAGTTCACTGAGTTTTATAGCTGATCCTGGCCTCACTGGGAGATATCTGTAGTGAATTCCATCTTTTCAAGACAGTAGTGGCTGTATAGCCACTTTCATTTCAGTGAAGTAAAGCAAAACTGAGGTTAGGACCACTATTAAAGAAGTATATTAAAAAAGTATATTAAATAAACACTATGAAATGTAAACAGATGTATAAAATAAGTAATCATGTTTTCCTTTCTTAATAAGTAATTGAAGATTAAAAATATATCATTGAATTGAAACATTTGAAAAATACATAAAAGAGCCCCTAACTTTTTTTTTTTTTAAACAAGTAAAAGGTAGACTCAAGATTTTGGATAGCAGAATCAGCATCAGCAGCACGATGACAAATTGAAGAATTGGTCCATCATCTGTAAGAATGCACAAATTAGCGTCCCCATCTTTGCAATCATTAACATGCATTATCTACCAAGACAGATTCACAATCAGATTGAGACTCTGGCTTCAGTTAGATTGGCTCACCAGACACCCAATACCTGGTGGTGCTTACTGAAGTAAATGACTTTCCACAAATTTATGTGATGAAAGAATAACATATTTGTGGCCAAAATCCATGTGGTCCATTAAGGGCCTGAGTCATAATTAGTTCAAAAGGACAAGAGAGCCTCAGAGGACTTGGGCCATTTTATCATCTTCAGGTCTGCAATTCCTTCTCTGCCTTTAACATGCTGAAAATGCACTGCTGACCTCCTTATCCTGGTTTTATAAAAGCTGGATCATGAACACAGACATGGGAATATTATGACCGTTTCATTGTACTCATAATAAATGGGCCTGTCTAGATAGGTACAGGAAAAATTAGTACCTGAACTTAGTTCAGAGAGTTCAACATTTCATATTTCATACATCTGAAGTTTCAGAAGTCTCATCTCCATTAAAAATAAAAACCTGCTAGACTTTGGTCTGTTAACAAGATATATCCCATGCACATATTTACCCATAACCATATGTATGTGTCTGACCAAGGACTGCAGCCTGCTTAATCTTATTTATACAGATTGAGGACTAGGGACCAAAAAATTGGCTGTCTTAATTTGCAAGGAGTCAAAACTTGTCCAGTCTTCTGGCAAGCTACGAAATGCTGACATGCTAGAGAGAGAACTGGAATTGCATCCTGACAGCCAGGCACCACCAAACCTTTCCTTCTGCCATGGCACATTTCACAGCCATTTGAAGGCAGTGGCCCCCTACCTCTATGACATCTTCATCACCTCAGTTTCAAAGCAGAAGCAAAGCCAGGGAAGTCAAACTTATCCATTTCAGTGCTGATTTCTCTCAGTGCGGCACCTGTCACCCCACTGCACTGTAACTTGCCTCCAGCTGGCATTGCAGAGCAGCACAGGAACACACACGTGCATCAGTTCTTTGCTGAGCAGGGCTTGAGCCACGAGCAAACTCTCATAAATGGGAATTTTTCTATCCAGCTCCTCTTGCCAGCACCAAGACAGCCCTGCTTCAATTTGTTACAATATATTTGGCTGCTTTCATTCCCCTGGTGCCTCCAGTAGAGACAGAAATAGGAAATAACTGATTAGAAAGCACCATGGAGAGGAGCCCTTCTTTACGCTGGGATACAATAATCTACAGGATCATTGCTTCTGTTGGAGAGGTTCTGAGACTTTCATTTGGCCCAAACACCTGCAGTAGCCGATCATTCCCTGTACACACACTACTGGCATGAAACAAAGTGTGGCACTGACCTCAGTGCTGTAACATTACTTAAGTGGAAAGAAAAAGTCAAAGCTACAGGGAGAAAGAGAAAAGAAAGAAACAAGGGATGAAGGAACAAGGGATGACAGGTTGGTGAAGGTGTTGTCCTATAAGTGCTAAGGACCCCTAGCCCTGCAAACCACCACAGGTGGGCTGCAGACATTGCCTTTGTGTCCTGAGCAGTGTTTCTTGCCTTGATGTAAAGTTTGACGTCTGTTGGCCAAGCTGAAAAAACAAGCTGTGTCTTTCATGGTGCATGGCCCCTTTGTCAGTAAAAAGCAAAGCCACAAAATTGTTGTGCTGGGGTGGCTGGGTCCACAAATTCCAGTGTGCTGAGGTCACCTGTTGGTGCTGCAGCAAGAGGGTGTCACCTGCACCAAGGTGATCCAGTCCCGCAAAGGTCCCACCACCTGGTCCTGGTACCATCACACCAACTGATTCACTGAACAAAAGTGTCTCTAAGGGCAAGGACCAAAGTAAAGAGTGTTCAAAGCAGCCAAATACAAGGGGGAAAAAAAGAAAAATAAAACTATTTTAAGGTGAGAAACAAGAAGAGAAAGAAATAAAGTAGTCCCCACATTTCTGTTTCAACTTTTGTATTTACAGTGATGTCATATAGAAACAGAGGGAAAACAGAAGATTTTGCGCCATTTTAAAAACTAGTGGTCACAAGGAGAAGTTTGCCCCAGTAAGACAGTCTGAGGTATTTACCCAATACGTACATTAAATTTCAGAGAGGTCTAGACATGAAGTTTAAAGAATAAAATGTGTGTATCAGTGACTTGTAGTCACTGTTGAGCACAGAGGAGCTGTTCAGCTCTGTATCTGTGTCCCTGACGTCCGTGTGAGAAAAAGTTGAAGCTGTTTTGGAGGAGATTCTCCATTAAAATAGCGTTTCCAGGTGTGTGGAAATCAGGAGAGGGTCTGTTACCTTGCCTAACATTGTTATACAATTAACTGCATTAAATCATCACAGTTTGAAAAGCCTCCTTTTAGAAACAAACTCTATTTCCCTCACAAGTACATAAATCTCCCTTTATTTATTTATTTGTCCCAGATATTTCTTTTGGGAGGCTTCCCTGCTCTTATATTTCATTATTCTCCAGGAAAACCTGAATCTGAGAGCCCCTACCTACCAAGGGAACCAAGCAGATGAAGGTCATGCAGTCACACCCAGGCACAACAGAAAGAACTGGGTTTTGCTGCAGCAGAGCTCTCCTGGCTCCTTCCCCATCCTCGCAGACCTGGGGTCACAGAATAATCACCCCTCATCCATCCCTGCTGCCCTTCCTCTGCCTCTCCTCCTCCTGCACCCCTGGCTCGGGCAGGCAGCACCAAGTGCCTGAGTTTCAGTCCTGTTTCTCCAGCTCTTTGTTAAGCTTTGTGTTTCCCTTGGAGGGAAAAAAAATAAATTCCTTTGTAAAACCGCTAGGAAATGCTTGGCACTCAGTGAGTCCCTTGCACTCACTGTTTTTTTTCTTCCTAAAAACCAACTAAAGAGACTTGTGATGCTGCTATGACTTTTTTTGCAAGCTGGAAGCAAACGCTTATCATTATTCCTAGAAGAAAAAAAACCCAAACAATTTCTTAGTAGCTTGGGGAGGTTTTAAGAAACCAGTTTCCAGAAAGCACAACTGATTAGCAGTGATGCAAAGCTGGAAGCAACAGCCCAAGCTGTCCCAGGGCCCACTTCAGGCCTGTGAAGGGCTCTGGAATACCCTCTGTATAGCAGATGGTCGCCTGCAGTGATTACTTGTTTATTTATGTGTTTTTTAGAAGTGTTTGTCTATACAACCTCCTCAGACCCCATCCCGAGATGGGAAGGGATTAGTCTTGTTCTCCTTTGCCATCTCACAGGGCTCAGTCTTGTGTATCCTCTCACCACCTTCTTCCCACAATTAGTGTCCACCAGGCCACGTCTTCCCTATCCTACCTTCCACCCCTTAAAAGGAAGTAAAAAATGTACAATCCTTTTATTTTTGCCTTACTGCAGCAAAATGGCTCTCCGAGTACATGAAAGCCCCTTCACCCTAGTGTGAAAGAGCTCTCAGGGAAATGCAAAAAGCTGCCGGCTGAGGCCATTAGCCGAGGAACACAGTGAGCAGGAATGAATAGGTCTGTGCCTATTCATTTGTCTTAAAGGAACCATAGAAATTCCTTCCCACTGTCACTGTTTGTTGGCTAGGTTTTGGTTCTTGGGTTGTTTTTTTTTGTTGTTTTTGTGTATGTGTGTGTTTTTGGGGGTTTTGGGGAGGGTTTTTATGTTCTTGTTGTTTGGGGGTTTTTAAATTATTTTTTGCAGGTGTTTGGTTGGTTGGTTGGTTGATTTTTTGGTTTTCTTTTTCGTTTTTTTAAAAATTATTACTGGGAGGTTTGGAGTTGTTTTTCTTTGAGTTTTTAAAATAATTTTTGTGGGATTTTTTGTTTTTTGGTGTTTTTTTGTTTGTTGTTTGTTTGTGGTTTTTGTGGATTTTGGCTGGTTGGTTTTTCGGGGGGTATTATTCGAGGGGTTTGGGGGTTTTTTGGTCTGTTTTGTTTTGTTTTGTTTTGTTTCATTGTGTTTTTATCTTTTTTGTTTGTTTGTTTTTTCATTCCAGGACTAACTCTCAGTTTCTCTGTGATTTGCTGACAGCACAGTGGTGCCCTACATCACTGCACCTGCCCACTGTTGTGAAACTCAGGCTGTGCAAACGTTGTGTGATGGCAGTAACTGGAACAGCGCGGGCCCTGGGGGCAGTTTCAAAGCAGAAACTTGTTGCAGCAGATGTAGGGACACGACCGAGTTACTGCCTGGTTTTATTCTCTTGTTTGTTGCACTCTGGAAATTCATTCTCCGAGGACAAAGCTGACGTGTCGCACACAGGCTACCAACCGTGTGGGAGGGTGTGGGGAACAGAATGCAAGTGAGAATCCAAAGTCTGGTCCCAAACTGGCTGAAGTCTCCTTGTGACACAGGGATATGTAATGCTGGGTCTATAATACGCAGCACTGCATTTGTTTCTGAAGTTAACAGAAACCCTTTGCCAGAGGCTGAAAATTCACGTCTCCTGAACATTTGAGGAAGGATTTCCAGAGCTAAAACTTACCTCAAGTGAACATAAAACTTGATAACTTGCTGTTTATTACTTTTAGTCAGCATTCAAAGAGACAATACCAAATAGTTTTCAGAACAAAACAATGAATGCTTGTAAAAAATATAAATATTATAAACACAGTAAATAAATATTTAGAATACTGCAAGCAATTCCAGGACACAAAGAAGTAGTAAAGCACTGAGGTTGCTGAAATCCCTTATCAGACTGCTCCAATCAGTTGCTCTGAACTTCAAATAAGCCTGAAAATAATCATCTTCATGTTCTGCCAGATAGAAATAAACTGTCCTCTGATATCTGGTCAGCACCCAGAACACTAAGTCTCAGATTCTTTTCTTTCTCCACCCTTTTTTCTTTCTTTTTTTTCTTTCTTTTTTTTAAAGGCAAGTGATGGAAGGAAAGAGAATCATTGGTGAGAGCAGCTCGATGCTCTGCTGTAATTTTCTCATTTCTCTCTTTACCCTCCATTGCAGCTCTGAAGGATGAGGCTTGGCAGGTTACCTCCCTTTAATAATATCAATGCCACCTCCCACCTGCCAGGAACCACTTCCCTTTTCTGCCAGAGGATGCCCACAGCCATTTGGACAAGTTCCTGGAGGAAGAAGAAACATACAGGGAGCCAAAGTGCATCATGGAGTTCCTGAGCTGCAAAGAGGCCGTGGATGGGAGGCATTCCAGGTATTACCAAGTATGTTCTCCCCTCTACATCCATCACTGGCCATTGTGAGATGCAGAATACCAGGTGGAAGGGTCTTTTTTCCAGTCCCAGTACAATCAACTTATCCAACACTGACTG
>WEIT01039491.1:0-12451 GCA_013389985.1 Dryoscopus gambensis | reverse complement strand
TATCCAACACTGACTGGGAGAACTGCTCAGCCTTCAGCCTTGCAGCCTATCTCTGCCTCCTCCCAACTGGTTCTTCTGCAGGCTCAGTTATTTGGAGGGAAGGAGGACTGGGTTCACACTGCATCCCTTTCACATCTCTGGGTCTCATTGCTGGATTTTTCCTGTTACTTTTTTAGTGATGCTGCTCCACTCTTTCCACAAAAACCAATATGAATTCCCCAAGGTACTGCTCTTTTTTTGCATCTTCTAGAGGCTGCAGATGACAGCTGCTGGTCAAGGAGTGTGCGTGAAACCTGGTAAAATGTTAAACTAATGTCTATACTTGGTGCTGCAAGAAAAGCCATGATCTACTTAATATTTTGGGGATAGTCTAACAACTGACCTCAGAGCATTTGTGTCTGAGCAAGTGGAGTGTCTCCTGTCACTTCAGACAGCCCTTCCATCAGCCCCAGAGAATTCAGCCCAGGCTGTGAGTTTGCCCATGTTGGCCCAAAGATTTCCAGGAATATAGCTGCTTTGCTACCTTTAGGGAGGGAATGAGAAAGGGCAAAGAGAGAGGAAGAATAACAAAAAAAGGATGGTTTGCTTGATATCTCTGATGGTGATAATCAGAATATCTTTTTTTGGCACTGTGGTCACTTTTCATGAGGTCACTTGAAAAATAGCTGTTGCAGGAGAATGAAATTCCTTCTGATTAGTCCTGTGCAGAGGCAACCTGTGAAGAGCAGGAGGTAGAAACAAACAAGAAGGGCACAGCACCTGCAGAATTGATCACCTCTCTGGCTTTTGCTGGTTTTCACACTCCATCTGGAAGGTGGCTGTATCTCTGTGGAGCAGAAAGGAACAGGGAACTGAAATGACAGTGCCCTGGATGAAAGGATGTTGCATCAGCAACTTGATTTAAACTGGCCTGTCAGTGACGCCAGCTTTGGTTTGAAACAGAAATCTTTAGTGGTCTTAAGAGAAAAATATGACCCACTACGAGCTTGGGCACTTTGCTGATTCCCTTCCAAATCTCTTCCATGCAGAGTATGACCACGTTGTCACAGGGCTTTTTATCACACAAACTTATTGTCCAACTAAACCAATTCATGGTGAAGGAGACATTCAGTGCAGTGGGTAAGTGGAAGGGGTAGGATTTCCCTGGGAGAAGAAATGCCTTTCTTCCTTCACGGGTTCTTCACAGAGTGGTTTTAACAAGCACCAGTAACAACAAAATAAATAAGAAGCTGTTACCTCTAGATGAGACTTAGGTTAATATTTTATTTTCTTGCACTCCGAGGCATATCTATGGATCAGAAACCCTTTATAACCTCCTGGGTAGGGAAGGAGCGTGATCCAACCGTCCTACTTCCATCTGAAAGCTCAGACATCCTGAGCAGTGTGGGGTGAAACCTTTCCTTTGACTTATGGTCATCAGGGTTGCTGATGTCTGTGGCTAAAGGCAGAAGAGTGCAGAGGCAAAAGAGCTGTGGGCTCTCTTCCTACCACAGGCTCTCATTCTCCACCTGAAAGTATAAATTAGGAACCTTCCTGTTCCTCTGTTTCTACATTTGTCCCTGAAGTTCAGCAACACCAGCATCATTACCACTAAACCTTTAAGATCTCCGGATAAAAGCTTCCATCAAAGGGCACAATTATGTTATTAAACAGTAACTGCGCTGTCTAAATTATTAATAATAATAATAATATTTATCTCTTGCAAAAGAGGTTTACTTTAGAGCAGCATTTTTGATCTGCTAGATGTAATTACTAAACAAGATCCCACATGCCCTCATTCCCCCAAACTGGCCTTCCTCCTGCAATGATGCAATCCAGTTTCAGGCATAATTCCCCTTAAGGGGAGGCTGGAGCAGAGGGAGTCAAACCACTGCATGATGTAAGAACAGAATTAGCCTTAGAAATCCTGTTGACAAGAACAGGACCACAGTGTCCTGTGTTTGCTTGTCATCAACCCATCTGGACACAAGCTGAGAGCTTCAGCCCAGAGGTCAGGAAAACTCAGTGCTAAACATATATGAAGCAAACATGGAAGTAGCCATAGGGTCAGATTTTCCTCATGTATTCTTGCCTTACTTCCCTGCTGAAACAGGATATTGTAGCTCCCCTAGCTTTCTACTGCTCATCCGTTCAAAGGTTCTTGCTTCCTTTACTCCCAGCCCCAGCCTTGCTGTGCTGCGGGCTTGAGCTGTAAGTTCTGTTTGGGGCAGCATGCGGGAGAAGCAGTCCCACAGTCCTGTAGATGAGCACTGTTGGGCATCAGTCCCATCCTGGAACCTGTTTGGAATAAGGAAACCCATACAGAACAGGTTTAATGATGACTGCAGCACTATCCTACACAGAAAATCTTGTTCAGATAAACAAGAGTGAGGAATGTGCTAATCACTGTTTAACATTGTTTATTCATGAGGGCTTCACAATCCACGATGCTCACACCAATGGCCCTGGCAAAGGTTTTTGTCACGAGCCTAGAGCCCCTGAGTTTTTTATTCTTTGGCTGTTTGCAAACCAAAAGTGACCTGGATTTACTGTCTACCCTTTGTCTCTTGTTCAAGACACTGAGGAGACTGTGTGTATTCCCTGCTCATCAATAGGAGGGTGGCATATCCATAAGTGAGTGCTGATAGGAAGATCTAAAGCAGTTGTGTAAAAATCTCTAGTCTGTACTCTGTAGGTCACCTCAAGGGCATCTGTCTAGAACAAGAAATGCCAAATGTGGTGTCCCTGAGGTCACAGCTCACCTCTTTGGCCTCAGAGAAGGCAGCTACCTGTGAGTCACAGAATCATAAAAATAGTTAATATTGGAAAAGTCCTCTAAGATCATTGAGTCCAACCATTAACCCACCGCTGCCATACTCATTGTTAAACCATGTCCCCAGGCCCCATGTCCACATATTTTTTGAATGGTTCCAGGGATGGTGACTCAACCACTTTCCTGGGCAGCCTGTTGTAATGTCTGACCACCCTTTCAATAAAGCCATTTTCCCTAATATCCAATCTAAATCTCCCCTGGTGCAACTTGAGGCCGTTTCCCCTCATCCTGTCGCTTGTTACGTCAAAGAGACCAACTCCAACCTGGCTGCCCCCTTCTGTTAGGGAGTGGTGCAGAGCTAGAAGGTCCCCCCTGAGCCTCCTTTCGTCCAGGCTGAGCCACTCTCCCAGCTCCCTCAGCTGCTCCTGGTGCTCCAGATCCTTCCCCAGCTCAGGTGACAACTCTAAACCTGGTGAGCACTTCTGCTATGACAAATGGGTATTTCCCTATTTAACATGTTTATCCCATGTTTGACCAGGGAACAAAGGTGGGAAATCATTTGCCTCTGGTGTCACAGACTGGAGAAAACTGTGACTGCAAGGATAGAATTCAGAGAGGTGAAGATCAGGATGTGAAATACGGCATTTGGTTGCACTGAGGTACTCTGCCTTCCAGCTGTGTCACACTCCCAACCACGGCATGAGAGAGAAGAAAATGCAAATGAGGCTATTGCTCTATTCTCTCTCTGATAGATAAGTCAGAGGTGAAGTGAGCTGTATTTTTTTAAGAGACCAAGTAACCCAAAAACTATGTCAGAATTGCAGTCTGCAGTATGTTACGCCAGGACACATTTATCTATGAAACTAAATCAGTTACAAGACCAAAAGCCATCCTTTCATGTGCAAAGATATGTTGTATGCAGAAAAGCCAGAATGGAGGCTGGGACACTTAAAAACCAGCATGGAGTGAGCTCTGCTTTATTAAGAAAAAATAAAAAGGAAGAAAAAAAAGAAAGAACATTTTTCTTTCTTTCATTTTTTGCATCCCTGATTTGAAAGCAGAGAGGTGGATTAACATCACAGCTGATCAAATCTCAAAGAGCAACTCTTCCCAAACCATAGATGATTTTGTGATTTCATTACTATTGGTTTCTTTTCTCTTCCTCAGAGGCAGAGCAGTCATGAAGATATATTTTTACTCTCTAGGATAAATATCCACATTTTAATATTACATAGAGGCAGGTCCTAAACCTTGCTGTTGCAGTTCTTGCACAGTAACTCTCTCTCTGTGTGCTCCCTGGAAAAACAGGGCTGCCTTACTCTGGGAGCAGCAATCAGGAGCTCGTGCCAAGGAGATGGGAGTTGGCATTTCTTAGAGAGTTCTACAACACACTTGAATTAAAGGATGTCTATCCTAGAAATGAATTTCATTTACACTGGCTCAAGAGAAAGGCACCGCCAGGAAGATGCATGCATGGCAGTTTTTCTGCCTAAAAATTCCTTTTGCAGATTGAACATAAAACAAGAATAAAGTGCATGTACAAGTAACATGATACACAAGAGAAGAAGAGAAAAATGCAGCAGTTACAGCAATCAGAACAAAACACCAAGCTGTGGCTCACTGAGGATGGAGCCAGCATTGTTCCTGTGAGGAGCAAGCCCTCCTCATGCCCTCACCCACTTGCTCCCACCCTAGGTTGCCCCACACTGGTCGCCAGCCAAGCCAGCAAAAAACAATGACACAAAGGTTTTGTTTTCAGAAGAAACAGCTCCATGTTTTGGCTGGACATGTACGCACACAAACAGCTGGAATGGTGTCCTTTGGCAGCGGTGCCAACTTAAACTGTGCACGGAATTGCATGGGCTCCCAGAGAGGAGCTCTGGGAAGGATTAGCAGAAACTCTACAGTGCCTTGTGTTGTGAGGGGGCTGATTTGGTCACTGGTGTCCAGGCTGCCAAGGCAGATGCTGTTTCCACACTGAGGGAAGGAATCCCTGTAGGTTTGCACACGTACAGTTTCCATCATGCGCCTCTAGCACGAGAATGGGGATGACCTTCCTGACACTCCTGTGGAGGTACAAGTGTGTTTTCCCATCACTCTCCACATTCAGTGGGGAAAGACTTCAGATTATAAAATGAGCTAATCGAGAGTGAGTCAGGGAGCAGGGCACAGAGTTCCTTCAAGCACAGCACACTGGGTGTTTGCTCAGGGGGTCTGGAGCACACAGAATATGTGCTACCACATCTTTTGTTCATTGACTCCTCTGGCTCTTGTTTCGAATCCAGCAGAAACTGCTTTGAAACCTTAAGTCCAAGCTGTACCCTACCTCAGGACACACCAAACCCCATTTCCTCTGCAGGTTTAGCACTCGCAAGCCCTGCTCCTGCACCAAGGTTGAGACCCAGAAGGGTAGGAGCTGCCCCTCCCTTTCCTGGGCATAATCCTGAATTGATGAGGTCAGTTCAGCTTCTCTCCATCCAGGAGCCAGGATGCAATTACCCATCCAATATGATGGACCCTGCCAACACTCAGCTTGTCAGAGTCCAGCTCATCTCAGACTCGGAGGTGCTGAATGCCATTCTGGGTGGAAATGGGACAGGAAATCTGAAATCATATCTCGCTCATCCATTAGTGAGTTGGGATATCAAGAAAACTAAGCACTGCTTTAGTTTTACCACCCCAGAACTTCCTGTCTGGCATGTGTGTGAGTGTTGTTGTGCAGCCAGGTTGATGTTACACCCTTTGCTGTGCTGGGGTAAGTGTGCTATCCTTCCCTGGTCTCCCACACAGCAGTGAGGAAGCTGAAGACAACGGATGAAGGAATGAAAACAGTTTCCTTACATGGTTAAAACCAAGGCAACATTTCTCATATATCCTACCTGAGTAATGTGAATCCAGTGCAATCAGTGGTAGATTACTATTTATCACTTAGTGTCTGCAGAGTAAGGTTTGTTCTGTTGTACTGGCTTTGGTTGTTCTCTTAGTCATTCTTCCAAAAATTTCTGACCAACAATTAAAAGAACAGGGAAATATGACAAATTTTCACAGAAGTTCTGTGCCCAGTTTTCTTTGTCACCTTTCAAAAACATTTATAATCCCTCTTGCTTTCCTCATCTTACCTCTCCTCTAGAGGTTACTAGCAAGTCTATATGGAATTACTCTCAGTGGGACTGGTTTTCATGGAAAAAACAATGGAAATTGGTATACATCCATTAATAGTAAAACGTAGAGGATTTCCTGCAGCACGATACCACTGTGACGTCTTTGTGACTTTTTTCATTTCTGGTATTTAAATTCTGCTCTAAGAGAATGCATGAAGCTGTGACACGGAAGTAGGCAGAACAAATTAAGAGAGAAATGGTTAAAAAGCCTCAGAAAAAAATTATTGTTGGGAGGTAGCTGCTTCTTTGTAATAACGATGTACGTGATTTTAGATGCCAAAGTTTTTAATGGACTTTTTCTTTCTGATTTACAACCAGTGAGAAACTGGTGCTCAAAATGAATGAAGAGAGAGCAGAAAGTGATAGATTTGTAACAATGGAGACACAAGGTTCCCTAATGAAGATGATGGCAGCTTTATTTACACTGTTGTCACCACACTTCTCAGTTTCCACCTGAAGGTCTTCAGAATCTGGTAGAGATTTGTGGAGTTGAGTGTTGAGTGTCAATGAGAAAACAGTGCTGAAAGTCTTGCCAAGTCAAGATAGACAATAATCACTGCTCTCCCATCTTCCATCAAGCCAGCCATCTCATCCTACAAGTCAGTCCTCAGGCATCGTTTCCCTTTTGTAAATCCACAGATTGATAGTGACTGCTCTCAACCAACTTTTTCTCCTTAATGAGTTTGGGGCAGTCTTCCAAGGCTGTTGCCTGACCAGCTTGTATTTCCCCAGATCCAAACAAGGGGGACATTTTCTTTCTTCCAGTCTCCATGAACCTAGCCCAGTTTCCAAGACCTTTTGAAGATAACTGTGAGTGATCTCACATTCACACTGGCCGGCTCCCTCAGCACCCCTGGGTGTGCCCCTCCAGGGTATGAGATTCATGTGCTAGGATATCAGAGCATACATATTAGGTTCAGATTTTAGTACTTTTTTTTTGTTTTTCTGATACATGTAATTTTTAAGCTAGACTGTGTTTGTAGAAGGTGCTGTAATACTCGACTAAGTGAAAACAGAATTGCTTTAATGACACTGACCTTTTAATATACTGAGTCACCATGACTCTTGTGTCAGCCTCAGATATATCCTTTCCAAGTAACTTCCTTGGAACGATGGTGTCAGATGAGGAAAGAGAAATGGGCCAAAAGCTATTGGAAAAAATCTTGCTATTGTGTAAACAGAGGTTTTTGGATAAATGAGGTGTGTGAGTACCAAAGGAGAAAAAGAAAGAGAGAAAGAAAAAAGGAGCCCTGCAGGGGCCTACAGGGAAAATGTGATTTTCTAATTCTTCCTTGGCATTTTCTTTTCATAATCACTCTCCCTGATAACAGAGTCCCACAGGTTTTGATGGATCTGCTACTATCACATTCAACTCTGAGACTTCCAGGGGGTCCCAGGGAGACAGGGGCTGGGATTTCAAAGGAACCAGTAGCCACACATTCCAGCTGGGCTGCAGCCAGGATTTCAAAATCAAACTGAGCAGCACAAAGAATAATTCTTAAAAATGGGGAAATGTGGGTGCCTCTTTTGGGGGCTTTAATAAAAGCTGAGCTCTTCTGACACAAATCCAGCATGCAATTACAAAACACCTCGTGGAATCAGCTGTCTGCTTAACCCATTTATGTTCCTCAGAAGAGAGAGAGAAATTATGCCCTCCAATTTGCAGTCATTGACTTTGTACATTTCTGAGGAGGAGTACAAAGGTTTGTTTCTTGCTATGGCAAAGAGTTAGATAAAGTTTCAGGTGACTACTAGCAGATCTCACAAGTTGTTTGTGGTCACCGACCTCCATCAGCTCTGTCCCACATCATCCTACACTAAAAGCACCCCTAATTAGCTGCACTCTGGGTGTTTCTCTCAAATTAACCTGGTCCCAGTAGGTCAAAGCACATACGTCCAAATGCTGCTATGATTGTGATTTTCCTAAGCTAGCTACAGTTTATGGGTATTAAACTTTTATCAGGACATGGTTAAAACTAAAATAGCCCAGCACTAGAAGGAAGTTGGAAACAAAGATCCACCCAGCTGGGAGCAGTCTGATTGCTTCCTAAAATAAAGACCAAAGCAAGAATAAGAGAATTTCCTCAGTTTTTCTCAGACAGAAGATTTCCAAATCACTATTCCAGCACTCACTGGGTCAGTAACAGTGCATATACAGTTGTAGCAGCAGTTTCTCAGGATCCATGCTAATAAAAAAGATTATTTCATCAGGCCTATTCTGAATTTTCCAGGCTTGTTAAGCCCTCTGACATCCTACAGAGGAAAAATTATTGTGATTTTTATTTTGTGAAAGTGGAAACTTATTCAAAGTGCAAACCCAAAGGATAGTTAAGAGCCTGAAACACATGTAGAGTCTAAGTAGAGCAGGACAGCTTGAAAAAGGATAAATGTAGGGGAAAAGTGATAGACACCTATAAAATAATGAATGATGCAATGAAGCTGAGAGGGTAAGGATTTCATCTGTAACACAGTGGAGGAGCTGTGGGACACACAGTGATTTCAGGCAGCCCACAAAGTGTATAAGGCAGCAATTTTAAAATAATGACTGAAACAGAAAAAGAAGTGTGCCTTCATCTATCTCCTGTAAGGCAGGGAACGTGCAATTCATCGCCACGTAGTGAGCGGAGACTGAAGGGATAAAAGGCTTCCAAAAGGATTTTAACAAGTGCGTAGATGTTAGTACCAGAGTTGGCCTGGAGATTTCTAGATCTATTAAATGTCCTGACGTGGAAGATTACTGGATGCAGCAGGGAATGGACCAGGTACTGTGTTCACAAAAAAAAGAGTAAGCACTGTAAGAGACAGACCTTCTGTCTGATCCAGCTGAGCAAGCCTGGGAAAGGGAGCAGGCACCAAACAGTAATAAGCACTGGCACCAGCAAGTTTCTCTTCTATAATTCATATTTCCTCAGCATGTCAGTCCCCAGGCCTGGAAGTGTAGCAATTCTATTACAACCACCATGATCTTTGTGTAGGCTGCTCTCGTTCTGTTCTGTGTTTGCATCCACTTTGTGCCACGATGTAAAGATCTGCCCTGGGTTGTGGAGCAAGGAGGAGTTTGGCCCCATGTGCTTTATTGTTTCCTCTGAGGCCTGACATGTACATCAGCCTGCACACACAAATTACTGCCACGGGGAGAAAAACCCCGATGTCTTCCTGCCAGGTTCAAATGTTGGGATTGCTCTCAGGGGGCTGATCCAAAACTCAGTAAAGTCAACAGCAAAAAAATCCTTCACTTTCAAGGGGGCTTGTGATGAGTTTGTGCTAGACGAGATCCCAGAAGACGTGTCCCACAGACAGACGACAGGGGAGCAGGGGATGATTAGTAACAACGTTTCAGTTTCCCTGTTAAGCAATGGCTTAGTAAAAGCAGTTTTCACAAATATTTCACAATAACCAGAGGATGTTACACTGGTGGTTACACATTCAAAACAGCTCTGCAGGCATCAGCAGATGAAACTATTTGGCCAAGTGAATGGAGCTACAAACCAAAACAAACAGACCCTGGCTTCAAGCAGCAGCAACAATCTTGCCATTAATTCTTGCTTTTTTGTAATAAAATAACACTAGGCAACCCCAGAAAATTCATGTGACGCACCTGCAAGCTTCGTCAGCAAATATCCTTCCAGGCTGTGATTGCAGGGTAGGGCTTTCCCTGTGGGACTGTGCAGTGTAAGTGTGGATAACCCAGTGGCTTCCTGCTTGTGTCCATTCATTGGGGTCAAGGTATGGGACGATGCAGGGTTATTGTCCCTTATTTGGGCCCATAGATTTCAAGCATCAAGAGATATTTGGGGCACTTCTTGCTTTTTAGAGGCAGCAGGTGAAGGAGCCTGTGTCAGAGGCACTCTGGAGGAGTGTAGGGTTGCTTGAGGTGTGTCCCAGCTGATGGGATGGACACTGGCATGCAGCGTTTGTCAAGACAGCAGCAAACCTGCACAAGAAGTAATCCTCACTGCTCGTCCTCGCTTGCTGGCTTTAGACATCTTTGGCATCATAAAATGGTCAGAGAAAATTAGGGAGTGGAGGCTGCATCCCCTTGCTTCTTAGATGTTACATTTGGAGGTGTCTAGACCTCAAGCAGCTACTCTCTCAACTGTTCACTCTCAAAAACACAAACATGAAATAAATTTCACCTCTCCCACATAAATGATGTTTGGTGTCTTTGTGTTCGGTTGGGGGGTTTTGTTTCATTTTGTCTGTTTTTTCCTAAAGCCCGGGACTCACAGAATTCTCCAGTAATTTGCTGTCTGGGTAGCAAGAGGATTTGTTAACAGAGCTTCTTTTTCTTCTTTTTTAAATTTCTTTTCCCCCCCTCCTCTTTTATTTTATTTTTACAAAGTATTCATGTTTATTTCTATTCCCTGGGGGGAAGCTCAAGCCATTTGGCTGTTTAAGATAGCCAGGTCAAACTGAACAGTGCTGCGTCTGTGACAAGGGAAAGAGGCATCTATTTACAGTGCTGGGGATGTAAACTTGGAAATATGCTTTTTATTTTTATTTTTAACCTGGAATGGAGCTATGTATGGCTGCAGACATTTCTCCATTTAGACTGCTGGTCTTTCCAGTAATTATGGCCCAAACCCAAGTCTTACTGACGTCAATGGGATTCTGTCCACTGACTTCAAGAGGAGCTAGACCAGGCCTAGCCTTGAGGAACACAGCCAATGCAAGAGAAAGCCTTCTGCTTTCCCACCCAAGGAAAAACACTCTGAACTTACAGGATCTTAAGAAACACTCTGAACTATTCCTTCTCCTCCTACCTGATGCTTTGGCATAACTTTAGTGTCTATCAACTCCCATGAATGCACCTCACCTCTAACACCTTCCAGTCCTCAAACCCTGTTTGTAAAATCCTTGGTTGCAAAACCCCTGGAGCTGTGCTAAAATCAGGCAGGATGCTGTCTGCCCCTCTGTGGCATCCACGCCTCTGCTGCCTTGTCTCTCCTTTCCAGCTTTTTACTCTGAAAATTTCTGAGGCCAAGCTAAAAAAAAAAAGAAAAAAACATTAAAGAGACCCATCTTACCATCATACTTACCATCTCATTTTCTAGTGTTTATATTTTTCACAAGTGTTTTCTCTACTCATAAGAGATAAAGCTTACGGGCAAGTGGTGCCTAAGCTGGTTCTTTTGTCGACTTCAGGTGAGTTTTCCTAAAAGCCTCAGCAGGGAGCAAGGATCTGCAGCAGGGCAAGGCAAGGGAGACAGGGTAATAGAAGTCATTCACCTTCCTCTCCCCACTTAACAGCCCAGCCCAATTAGCCCTGAGACACAGCACTAATTACCCTGGTCGAGGTGCCACACAAGCCTGTATTGCTGTTTGCTGCTCTGCGAGCAAACATCTCACTGAGACTTCTAACACAGGCTGCCAGGAGAGTCAAGCCTTGGCTCTGGAGGCAAAAGGGTTAATGGGAAGGCTGATCTGCAGGGCTGACTGTTCAGTGAGGCTGAGGATTGAGGATGTGAAGGAAAAGTAGAAGGTGTGAGGGAGAGGAGGAAGGCTAGAAGACATGAGGGAGTTGAGAGCAATCTTGGTTTTTGCAGGAGTTGTGTCTCCTGCTCTCACACCCTCTGATTTCTGTCTTTTCCCATTGCCACTGCCCTTCATGTGTCCCCTTGCCACCTCCCAGATCCCTGCTGAGGCATGAGGTGAGAAGATTCCTTCTGGCAAGGCTAGTTTGAAGACCTTGGCAGAGCTTTGGGGAGCCATCAAGGCTTTCCAGCTATCTGATGTCTCCAAGCCCCAAACACCAGTTTCCAGACACAGCAATTAACCTCCTGACATAATCCAAGCAAGAACACTGGTCAGCCTAGCCAAAGCCAGATAGAGGCACATCCTGTTGTCCTCAGGACTCTGAAGATCTGCTGATCTTCAAACTTGCTGAGAAGAGGACCTCTGTAAGGAAAAGCCATATCCAGAACATAACACAGTGGGATTCCAGGTTGTTCTTTTAAAGTTCTTTACAGCATTGATATAAGCCTGGGAAATCTGCAGTCCATGATAAGCCTGTGCCAGCCTTTTCACATTTGAAAGGCTTAGAAGTAGAGCCATCTGCTGATCATGAGACAGGCAGTGGTCAACAGATCTGCATCATTCCACCAAAAGTTTAGCAAAAGATAATCCAAAAATGAGAAAAGTTGCATTATTCCAAGCTTGTTTTTTCTTTCTCCTTTTTCTGCGTGAGAAAGTTGTCATCTCCTGAGAGACAAACACAACAATCTGAAAGCAAGAAGAGAAAAAAATTACTCTACCATTTATTGGACTCATTGACCCTTTTGGCACTGAAGAGCACTGAAGAGCATCTTCGGAAGTTCAACTGCATAGACAGTGGAGTGTAGTATAGGTGAAATTCTCCAAGAGGTTGTGGAGGTTTGGGGTCAGGAAGACCAAGGTGAAGCTGGAACTGAACCTGGAAAGGGGGAAAGAATAACGGGACATTCTACTGGTTGGTCAACCAGAATAAAAAGGTCACAGAAGGTGTTTCCCCCACTACAAGCAACACTGGCATGCTGGGTGACAGGGGATGGGGACAAGG
>WEIT01039489.1:396-14126 GCA_013389985.1 Dryoscopus gambensis | reverse complement strand
GAAGGAGATACTGAGTTTTATGTCTTTCTCGAAACATTTCTTCATTGCTGTCACCAATGGGCTTTCAGTTGCTCAACTAATTAGTTGTACTAAACCCTTCTGCTGTAGGAGTTACTTCACTTCTCTCCTTGTTTGTCATCCACCTGTACAGCTTGTGTTTTCAAACTGTGACTGCTCTGGGACACAGCCTGGCACACACTGGCTGTTTGTGCAGCATCTACAACAATGAGTCCCCAACCTGGCTGAGCATTACCTGTGCCAATATTTATTTGAATAATTGCAAATCCTGGGCCTGTGAGAGTTCTTTGGAAAAAAAAAAATACAACCAACAAAAAGACAAATGTACTGGAACAAAAGATGTAAATATTTTCCTCTGTTTCATTGATGGGATCTATTTAGTCAAATGGTGCATAAATTAGCATAGGCAGCACAGTTTATAAAACAGATGCTCTTGCAAGAAATCAGAGCATCAGCTTAGAACGTGAAATTTCATTCTTGGGGAAATCCCAAAGATTTTATAACTACTTGTGCTTCAAATAGTCAAAAATTTATATTCCAAATATTTTTCTTCAGGTGGGATTTGAGAAAGATGTGTTATTTTGGAAAGTGTTTTTAATTATCTCAAATAGCAGCATACACATGTTATTTTATTTAAATTTAAATGTTATCGCACAGAAAAGCTAAATGATCACATTTTTACAAAATCAAGCAGAGAGAAACACAGAGTTCCTTGTTTCTCAAGCTAGAAATAAACAGTACTGCCATTAAATGTTTTGACATTTATGAACTTCTGATAAAGTAACATCAAAATCTGAAGATGGGGGAAGAAACAAGATGCGTCTCTCCTGATTTAATGACTCAGTGAAAATGGTCTAGGTGGTTCAAGGGGGATGTAAATTGCAGAAAATATTTGAACTTTAAGAGCTATGGCTGAGTATTAAATTTATATCTTTTGTTTTAGCAGAAAATCTGTTACTCTGAACAGGTATTAGAACGGTACTACAAAGTGTAGTACTACAAAGACTGTGTAAAACCCCACTACCTGCATCTGGTGCAGATGTGTCTATAAATTTTTGATTCCCAGCCACAGACATTTATGTATAGTTTTGTGTTAAGCCACAGCTCCCCAGGCTGCAGATTTTGTAATTATATGGTATTTGTTCATGGACACTCTTGTATGGTGAGAGCTTGAAGTCTTTTCAGGAACACTTTAACTTGCGTAAACTTTGGCTACCAAAGGTGAAAACTAAGAAGTGCAAGTTCCTTACCTTCCATTTTCAAATTGCTCTTCACATTCTGTCCCACATCAATAATATCCATGCAGCATGAGGACGTATATATGTATAAAGTCAACATAGGCTGCAGGGCTCCTGCTGAAAAGAAATTCTCAGAGGCTTACTACAGCTTGGTCAAGTGCCTCTGAAATACATCTGAAATTATCCTTGTTAGTAAGGACTGCACTTGAAGATATAAGTGCAACAAGACAATGGCATTCACCAGCTAATAGCCCACAGCTGTGCTAAGTCACTTCTCCTTTACAGACAAGACTGGATCCTTCAGTCAGTAGCTGTTCCTGCTAGCTCCCTGCATCAAAGCGCTGCACTGTAAAGTGAACTTGGGCTGCACTCAAAGCTTACTGCCCTTCCTCCTATATATATATTTTTATATATACCCATTCTAGGTGTAACCTAGGATATTATATTATGCCTCCCCAGCTGTTTGGCTAAATTTATGGTTCCTTTCTTGTGAAGAAACTCTTACAGAGATGCAAGTGCACAGGTACTATTTCTGCTTAGGAACAGAGAACAAACTACTCATAATCTCATCAGATGATCTCTAGGAAAATAGACACACATTTTTTTCATAATTCTGATGTCTTTATTTGTGCAACACAGTTGTTCAAAGTTGATACCATCTTTTGCACTTGTAGTTCCAGTCCTGAGATGGCTTAAGTCTTAAATTACTCCAGTGAATTGGCATCCCATTTACCATGGGGTTTGTTTTGTTTTGATATATTAATGAAGAGAAGAGAAGAGAAGAGAAGAGAAGAGAAGAGAAGAGAAGAGAAGAGAAGAGAAGAGAAGAGAAGAGAAGAGAAGAGAAGAGAAGAGAAGAGAAGAGAAGAGAAGAGAAGAGAAGAGAAGAGAAGAGAAGAGAAGAGAAGAGAAGGTTCATTAATGTGTATAGGTGTTGCCCTAATGATTCTCACAAGAACCAGCTTTTACCAATAATGTTCAAAGCTAGAAATTTAAGTCACATCATGGTGATGACTAAGAAAGCATTAAACCTGTACTATAATCCTTGCCCCAAATTATTTCAGTGCAAGTAGAGTACAATAAAACAGTATCAATCAACCAACCAACCAAAAACCAGCCCAAACCTGAGTAGACAAATGGTAAAAGATCTGCTGTAGCAGGAAGTCTGGAAATGTCAACGACTGCTGGAGAAAATCTAAGTAGCCTTTGACAGTAAATCTGAAAATGCAAGATGTCAGTGAAAAGATAGGTAGACAGAAAATCTGAGCTACTAATCTGGGGTGAACCTGAGGGGAAAACAGATAAACTACAGGAGATGTTAAGGATTAACACTTAAGAAAGCTGTTGTAGCTTGCAGAGTAAATCTAGTTACTCAATGAAAAATTAAGTTTGCAGAACATGAACCAGTCTTCTGAGGTAGACACATAAGCCAGCAATGAAAACAAAAAGGCATTAGAAGTAAAAAGAGTGAGAAGCCAATGAGAAGCCAAGTCAGAGTCTCCCAGCTACAGCTGGAGCTAAATGCAGTGTGGCAAGTATCATGATCTAAGAGGGTATCAAGTGTTGGAAAGAGAGGCATACTGACTATTGGATCAAATTTGCTGGAGTTTGCAAGCCCTGGCGCCACACTTGAAGCATGAGCAGAGGATGACCAGAGCAGTGGGTATTTTTCAGCCAGAACCTAAGGATTATAAGTCTGAAAATTAATGGGATATCAACACTGATTCCAGAAGTGAAGTGGAAATAAAGCGCTGGAGGAAAAACTTCAGGCATGAAGGGTAAAAGGTTAGAACTCAGTGTATTTAAGTAGTAAACACAGAGAAGTAAACACTGTATAGAGGGGGACATACCCAATGTTGAATTATGAGTGAACTTTCAGAAGTCTGAGGTATTAAATAACTGGAAAATTTGGCAAAGTCATGCAGGACACAGGACTATGCTCATCTGAAGACCAAGTACATGTGGAAAAAGAAAGATCTTTAGCCTATGGCTGGAGCTGAAATAGGAGACAGCTAGCCTCACTGGGAACCATAGAGCAAGTAAAAAAATGGCCAGCTTTGCTATATTGGCAGTATATATGGGACTACACCTGTGTAAAGAACTAACATCAGTACTAAATAAATCTGTGAAAAGGAAACATTTATATTACCCACCAGGTGATAAATCCTTAGAAGAATGGCAAAAAGCCCAGCTAGTAGGCTTTGCCAGACCTGCACTGGGCCAGTGTGACTGCCTCTGCATTGTTGTCCTGGACACAGGAGCACAGAGGAGTTTGGTGTCACTAGGATAGTTCCAGACCCAGTCCTCTGGGCTACACAGCTTGGCAGCAAGGAAGAGCTTAGCAAGTTCCATTGTTTTCCAGTTAAGGTAATTAGAGCTCATCCAGTATTGTCTGGGTTTCTTCTTTTAAGCAGTTTCCTAGTATGAAAAACGAGGCAGCTCGAAATTATCTTTAATGAAAAGATAATTTATTAATCAAGTTTAAAAATAAAAGTTGTAAAATAAAAATTATAAAACCCGGGGCGGGAGTCAGAGACACTTGGTATCCTGCAGGGCAATAGACCCAAGCACTGGGATCAGGCAGTGCTGCCTAATTGTAAGTAAGATGGGGGAGGGGCTGACCAGAGGCAGCACCGGGCCCTCTGAGCGGCTAGTCCACACAAAAATGCGCGCTTAAGTCTCTGGGGTTCAGTCTTTTATAGAGTCTCTGAGTCCTCAGCACCGCCTCCTGGCCCGCCCAGGTTCCGCCTCTTTAGTCGATGGTGGTTGGACAGATGGATGGTGACATAGTTGTTCTTCGTCCAATGGCTGGCTCGTTGGTAGGGGCTTGGAATAGATGATGTCCTGTAGTTTCAGTGGCGGGAATCAGTCCTTATTACTATGCTGGGTTGCTACGGTTACACCTACAGGACCGTTGAAGGTGCCTCTAAAAATAGCCTTTGTCCTTTAATATGCAGCCTTAACTCAGGCAGTTCTCCGAATAGGCAAACTTAATACAAATTTTTAAACATACATAAAGTAATTACATAAATGATATTTTAACATAAATAAGGTGTGCATGCCTTACATTAACTGGTGATATTGAATGAAAATTGAAACAGGCTCGTCTTAACATGAAAACTAGGGGTATTTAACTTGGGGTATTTTAAACTTCAAATAAGGGGATACAAACAGTTTTTAACAACCTTTTAAACAGAATAAACATCAACATTTTGGTTTTAACTGGATTAACTCTTTTAATTACCTTTTTAATTACTTTATTCATTAACTTCCAAATTATTAAATATGCAAAAGCCAATTAACTAATTTTATTTTTAACACCTAGCTAGTTTCCATGAATAATGGGCAACTGTGTGGGAAAGTATTTTTTTATTTAGGAAAGGTTTTCTTAGGTATATCTTCCCCTTTAACCAAAGAATAAAGGAGAAGCATCAAAGTTGTTTTATACTTGCATAGTAAACATAAACTTGGCACGTGTGCTATACAATAGATTTGCTAACTGTGAGACCATCTGATTTGTTGAGGTTGAAGTCAGACAGCAAGGTAGGTTTGACATATTTTGTCACAAAAAATGCAAGATTGTCTAGACAAAGATGCTAATTTTGGCTCAAAACCAGTGTTTGCCTGCAGATCTTTGAGGTACAGCAGAATAGTCTGGTACTACATCAATGTATGTTTGTGTCTAAGCATGCGTCAGCAGTGTGCTGTCATACCAGGCTTTGCTGGCAAAATTGCAGCCAGTTGACAGAGGAAAATGATTAGGCACCTTTATCTGGTACTCATTAGATCTCATCTTGAATACTACTCCCAGTTTTGGTTCCCAGTACAAGCCATTGGTAAACTGGAGTGGGTTGAGTGAAGGCCAACAGAATGGTCAGAGCTGGAACATTTGCCCTGTGAGCAGAAGCTGCAAGAGAGAGGCTGTTCAACCTACAGAGAAGATGGCTTTGGGAACATCTTACAGCAGTCTGTCCTTATCTTCAGGGAAGTTAGCAAGAATGCAAATTCCTGTTATGTAGGGGCATGGTAGATGAATGAGAAACAGCAGTCCCAGACTAAAAGAGGAGAAGTTCCAACTGGAACAAATTGTCCAAGGCTCTCTGTGAGGCCAGCCAAGCACTGGAACAGGCTGCCCAGGAAGTTGTGGAGGTTTTAAAGATCTGACTCAACAAATCCCTGAGCAACCTAGTCTAAATGCTGAATTCATTATTAACTCTGAGCAGGATGTTAGAGCAGATGCCTATCTGAGATCCCTTCCAACCTGAAAGATCCTATGCAAGGCCATCTTCCAAATTCTCTCATGATTAGCATTGGGTTATGCAAGCCACTGAATATTTCCCATTTTCTTAAGAAAGGTCTAAGTACAGAACAAATCCATGAAAAGTATTACAAATTATAATGTGGGAAAATGCAACAATTCTGACTGCAAAATGCTAATTGTGACTGAAATTGGTAACAGGATTGATTGCTAGCAGGAACACTTAAGACTGTGACTTTTAAAAAATCTCTAGCTCTTTTCACAGTTAGATCACATTTTGTTTAGGACCCAGTGTTGATTAAGATTCAAACAGGAATGGTCCAAGTCTTAAAATTTTGGCCTTCAGTTCACGTAGTCCATACTTTCATTTTAAAGGGCTGTATCTGATTAGCCCATTATGCATTTTTCTGTATTCTCAAATGTTTAATAATAAATGATGGAGGAAGCTGCAGGTCAGATTAATTAGTCTTTTTGACTCTTTGTGTGTGCATTAACATTACTGAATGGTCTGTTACTGCTTAATTAAGCCCACAACATAATTCTTTGCATTGATTAGGTACCATGCAGGTGCCCCAAGTTCAGCTATTCAAAGTTATAGCAGACATCTAAGTCAGACAGACTTAAATCAGAGGACCAAAGTTAAATGCCTAATTTCCTCATATAATCCATGAATAAAAGTGGATACTTCCATGACAGGCAATCAGAACATCATTACCTCATCTATATTAATTTGTATAGCCCATTATCTTCTTCCTAGCTGACATTTGTCATAACCCATTTCAGAGGATAGCCAATGTTACTGCTCCTACATGGTAGCAAATTCCCCAATTAAAACAGGCCAGGATTTTTCCAATTAAATGGAATTGGCATGAGATGTTTTGCTGGAAAAAGTGCCATACACTTGATGAAATTCATCAGGCTAAATACTCTATTTTATTTCCCCTGAAACATAGCAGGAAGCCTTTCTTCATAGAGCATTGGTTGGTACACAACAAACCTACTGAAGAGACAAAAGTCACGACTGTAGGCAACGCGATTACGAGGACTCCCTTACTGGGGAACAGACCTCTGCTAGAAGGTTATGTACCCTTCCATTCCACCCAGAAGCCAATTCACGTTGATAGATTGTGTACATTTTCCACAAACACTGGAAGTGGGTTTCATCTCAAGTAGCTTTAGACACTTACAACATGTATGGGATATATCAGAGCTGCTCTGTTAGATTCCCTTTATTGTCAGCAGGGAGAAGCAGGTACCAAGAAAAATGATTCATCTGACCTGCCTTAGAAATCTGCTGAAGGATGAGATGACTCATACTTCAGCAAATTGTATTACCTTCCATTGATAGGAAAAGAAGTTCAGACAAGTAGCCTGACTGTGAGTAAATCCCACACAAGAAAACAACACTGATCCATAAATCTGGGACCAACAGAAGTCTTGTAATAAAAGGAACAAACAGTCTCATTCCTACAGAAGAACCGTATTTGCAGTGTACCTGCTTCAGACATTATTAAAACAAACCCAGATAAAGTATTACAGCATTGTGATCAAAACTACAGGTCATACATTTTAAAATCAAACTTTTTTATATATTGAAGGTCTTTTTACATTGATGAAGCCATGGAAGATGAGAATGATATAGTTTCTTTTTCAGAATCTTTGTGTATCTGAAGCATATTATATTAGCTTTACGTATCTGAACCTTTATTTGACCATCAACCAGTACAGTTCCTTCCGAGTAGCATCAATATTAACATGCAAAAGTATAACTTTCAGCAAGTAGAAAAAAAGAAGGAAAACTTCTTTTGAACTTCTCTTGCTTCTGTCTGGGAGGGTAAAGTTTCTCCAAATCTGAAATCTATAGGGTACCACTCTAAGCAACAAAGAGTTCACAGTCAGCCCATCAGAAAGACTTGTGGTGGACTGACTGGGAACTCGTTGTTGCTTAGAGTGGTACCCTATAGATTTCCTAGAGCCTTCTTTGAGGAATTTTGTTATTTGGTGAAAATCTTCCTAAATCTACCTCCTTTTGTTTTTTTTGTTTTCCAAATGAAACAAACCTCAGTTTTTTCTCTGATGACTGTAGAAGAAAGTTTAAAAACTTGACTGGGAGAAAGGGTTCAGCCAGAATCAAAAGAAACACAGACAGAAGTTCCAGGATGCCCTGGTGGCCAGGCAGTCTCCCAGCCCCAGAGCTCAGCATCACGCCTTGTCCTCCCTCCATAGTGCTCAGCTCTGCTGCAATTCCAGCTGCCCAGAGTGACTCTCTGAGTCACAGCAGTTTCAGCACCACATAATCCTGAAAGAAGGGATGTGAAAGGAATAAGTGAAGGCTGCAGAGGGAAATGCACACACTGCAAAAGAAAAGGGAAGTCAAAATGGTAGGGACACAGTAAGTGTGGTCACTGAACAAAAACATGACACATCTGGAAAACTGAGGAAGGAAAAAATTGCCCTGGGTACCTCCACAGTAGCAATGCAAAGCCCTGGGTGTGACAGAGGGAGCAAAACTTTCATGTGGAGAGGTCTTCACCTTCCCCACCACAGAGAGCAGTAACCAGAGGACAAGCTTTCATCGAAAGGGAGGTGAAAGCTCCTAGCAGGTGATGATGATGATGATGGACATTCAGTAAACTGCAGGCTTATTTAGAAAAACTGCAAGAAGTTTCTCAATAATTTATTCTGGATCTTCTTAATAAAGACAAGTGAAGCTTATTTTTGAACACTGTAGTCACAGAAAAATGATGAAGAGTCCCCTTCTTTCTCAAGAATCAAGTAAAGGAGAAAAATATGCCATGCTGCTTTCTCACAATTTAGCACATGGGCACCAAAATAACAATGCAAGCAACTCCAAAGGTAATTACCCTTTTTGACCTGAGTGGCTGATCACCATATTGAGGCTGTGGTCACACATCCTGATCTGACTGCAGCAGAGCCAAGTGAAGACGCTGCCAGCCCTGGCTTGTTCCCAGCTGTTTGCCTGCACTATTTGTTGGAGGTTACTGACATGTGGACCTGCTGGCACAACCTGAGGTGATTGATCACCGCAGTCACATCAGCACTGCCAGGGGTCTCGAACATCAGCTACCTCTGGGCAAGGACTGTTTATTTATGGAGAATGGAGACCAACCATTTCCCCCTCACGCTACTGAATTCTAACATCTCCATGCCTTTTCCCCGACAAGTCTCTCCCCACAAATTCTGTCTTTAGTTCATATTAAAAATCTTTCTCTGATTTTTCTGCTGCCTTGGCCATCAGCTTCTCTGGCGTTTCTGCTGTCTCCCGCCTGCCCCCTCCCTGGTAGCTTGTCCCACAATATCCCGTCTCCCTCCAGCAGAGGCCTACTCCCACCTTGTTCAGATCCCTGCAGCTGCTGCGCATTTTGACTCATAGTTCCCAGTCCTTTGGTTCTGCTAAGTAAAGGAGCTTAAATCCTTCTTGGCAGGGCAGTAAAGTGCATGGGTTCTTCAGGAAAACAGTAAATCAGCTGGTCCTTGCTCTGCATTGAAGCTAGGCACAGAGAATTGCAGTAAGATGGAAATTCCAGTAACTCTCCAGTCCAGGAGTTAGGATGGGCTGGCTTTTGGAAAGGGACACAGAAATGGGCATAGGGCATTCCTGTCTTTAAGGAGTCTTACCTATTCTTCTCTGTGGACTCATCCTCCAGTCATTAACAGGTGATCTGAAGTAAAACAGGCTATTTTTGCTCTCTGGCATGAGCTGTCCTTTGCTTGTGTCTGAAGTAAAGCCTTGTGGCTGACAGGCCAAGCCTTGCTGGCACCCTTCAGCCTGAGCCTGCTGTTATGGGACCAGCCTTAGCAGGGCACCCTCAGCTCCCAGCATTAGTGTGTACCTTTAATGTAAGTCTTTGGCTCATGATTTCACTTTCAAATGAGATACCAAGTAAAATTTGAAGTGGCAGAGAGATATATATACTCACAGAGGTGCATGCTGTTAAATATTACAGCTGATTTCTCCCCAGAATATTCCTACACTTTTGTGTTGCTAGATATATCTTAGTTGGTATGGTTTAACTAAGAAAGCATATTGTGATTGTACACATTTATAAATGCAGCAGAAATAATTAATAATTCTCTTTTCTTCCCATTTTTTGACATGCATCTCCTGACCTCAGTCCCTGTCTGGTGTAAGAGGCTCCACAGTTGTATTGCATTTGTGTGGAAAGGTTTTGATAGTGGAGGGCTACAAGGGTAGCTCCTGTGAGAAGTTGCTGGAAGCTTCCCCATTTCTGCAGAAGAATTTGATTGGTAATAAATTAAAATAATTTCCCCAAGCTGAGTCTGTTTCACCCATGATGGTAACTACTGAGTAATCTCTCCATGTCTTATCTTCGCCCACGATCCTTCTGCTGTATTTTTGCTCCCCTGTCCAGCTGAGGAGGGGAGTGCTAAAGCAGCTTTGGTGGGCACCTGGTGTCCAGCCAGGGTCAAGCCACCACAACAATGTCTCATGCAGGGTCACAGGCAGGAAGCACTGTCCCTGTCATGACTGAATCTTCTGCTGTAAGAATTCTCGCCCAGTTTCTCAAGTTCATACAGAGACTGAGCTGTTACCTGAACTTTTGTGTTTTCCCAGAACTGAATGAAATTTCTCAGACTTCTGCAGTGCAGTTATCATTGTTCTTTGTCATTGTGTAATCCCTCTTTCTTGAATGCAGCCCTATAAAGCTGTTCACCTCTAGTTCTCATTTGTTTTTATAAAGCCTATTTTCTTGAAAGGCTTCTTTGTATTGACAGCATATATCATAAGAGTTCTCCCTGAGATCTCTTTCTTCTGACCTGAAAACTTAATGCTCACTTTTTAATATTGCAAGCTGTAGCAACAGAACATCCTTCCTTGGTTTCTTCAGGAAATTTTGTAACTATTTGGCTTTGGTGTTTCTATGATTGTTATAAAATCAGGTCCAGAAAATCTTCAAATAACATACAGTTTTTCAGTCGTTTGAAACAGAGCTAAATTAGAACTGTATTTTTAAATACAAAAACTGTGTGAATTTCAATAAACTTTACTTCTTTATTTGTTTACCTTTTTATCATAATAATGAAAAATCATGAAAAATTTTATTAAGCAGAGGCAAATAGCTAAACTTTTTATCAGTCAGGTGTAAAGATATAAAATCAATATAATCACTTTCTTCCTGCTCTTCTCTCTTGAAAGCACAGAGAGATTAAACATGTGGAAAATATAACAAACAGCACTGAACGTACAGCTGAGAGGGAGCCAGCACAAGTTGTTCTTTTCATGCCTTAAGAGCCTTTATTCGTTCAACTTTTGCTATCCCAAGTCTGCTATAGAAAAGAACTTGTTCCTCCAGGAACTGCCCTAAATCATGGGAAATGCTTGGCCATACTGGTAAGGCTGCAAAAGTTTCATCTAAACAGACTCTATTCTTATTGGAAAAAAAATAGCGGTGCTCTTCAATCTGAAAGAGAGAGCTGGAAAAAAAGGGCAGCTGGCTGTAGACTAAACCAACTGGTGTGAGCGGGTACTTACCTGAGTAATGTCTCCCATACTGAGCTCAGCTCTAGCAATTCAATTCTGATGGAAATCTGTAAAAATACAGCCCGGCCTGATGAAGTGGGGCATCAGCATGATCAGTCCTTCAACATGCACATTGTCCTCCAGTAGATACCAATGGGACAGAGGGGTGTCTGTAGCCCACATCCCAGTGTGCTGCTAGTGTTAGTGTTTCTGGTGTTTCTCGGTCTAAAGAAGCAGCCTTGTTAAGAGTCAGCATTAGATAGTATACAGCACTTGACCACTGGCCAAGCCTACTGCTCCTTTCCTGCTCCCACCTTCCCACCTCCTCCCACCTTCCACCCACCCTCAGCTTGGAATGGTATCATCATTACAAGCTACATATTAATTAATTCACTTTTGTAACACATCCAGTTTTCCCTCCAGTACTCACCTCTAGTGAAATGTTCCTGACATGGATCTTCTCTGGCCTTAACCTGACAGCAAGAAATCCAGATAAGCACATAATAACTTGGCATGCTTTAGATCAGCTTTCAACCTCTAAATGCAGCTAGATATCCCTACCTACTGTGTGAATCTCCTCTGGGGACATTAATCTTGTGAACACAACCACGGTGCATAAATGTTAAGAACATCTGCACTGACATAGTCTTGTGTTTGTTTAGTTTGCCCTCTAAAGTGTTCCCAGTGCCTGGTCTGCTGCTGATGCACATGCCAGTCTACCAGGGCAGGATGACTCCATGCTTGAAAAATCCCAGGCTGCTGTCTTCCAGGAACAAATATGTCGGATGCACATGTATCTTTTCCTAATTCTAGGTGACTGCTGGCTTGAAACTGCCTTTGATAAGCATCAGGCAGAATGCAAGCAAGAGACACAGAGCTTCTGAGTCCTGCTAAACTTTCAGTGACCTGCAAGGTATCTCCTCAAACCAGTATCGGATGTGTGCTGAATAGGGCAAATAAGCATCACCACACACTGAGCACCTGAACCTCCACTCTCTGTACAGTATACATTGCTCATGAGAAACATACCATTTAATAAAAGCTCTATACGTGATTTATATGACCTCTGGCAGGTACCCTTCCTGCCAGGATTCAAGTTGCTGTTATAGATCTTGACATGGAAATGCAATGTAATATAACGTTAATATTGAGATCTTGACAAGATTAAAATATAAATATATATATAAGTTTGTATGTTTATTATATTACTTACTGCTGTAAATTGTAAGTAAAAGCTCTTAAAGTATTTTGTTTTCCATTACATCACTTGCAATACTAACATATTGCTCCTCTTTTATTTGTTTGCATGCAGCAGACAGGAGCCTGAGCTACCTTTGCTGGCAGAGTTGAGGTCCAGCAAAGACAATTAGTCAGACATTAGTCAGTTCATGCTTATTGCCTCCTCCTAGGCAGAAACTACAAGAGCTGGGAGCAAGTGGATGACCATTTTTCCCTCCATGGCTATCGAATGCTTTGTGTGATAGATGAGGTTTTTACTAAGTGTTTATGAACTCAAAATGGCAGTCATAGTTCAGCAGTATTTAATGTACTTTTCGTCTATTCTTTATGGTATGACATACCTATTACATTCTTGAAAAGGTACAGGACAATGGCAACATACATCTTCTGAAACTTACCAGGTCCAGTTATGGGGTTTTTAATGTCACACTTTTGTGTCACAATATTTAATTCTTTTCTGAGCTCCCAATGTCATGTGACAAAAATTAAAAATAGAAAATTAAGCCCTACTGATTGAAGTGAAAATTTACTTTGAAGGCTCAAAATCTTGGAGATGGATTATAACAGATATTGTTTTATTATTTCAAAGATTCGCTATTTTTAAGACAACCACAGAGCTCTTTACAGGGCACACATGAACAGTTTTGGAGGGCTTAGGTTTGACAGAATTGTAATTCCTCTTTGTACAATAACCTAGGGTATTGGCACCTGAAAAACCTCTTACAACCTCAGGAAAGCAGATTGTCCTGTAGAAGTGACAACCATAGCAGAAAGAATTACCATTTTTCCTGATGCTTTTATCTTCCTGACAAGCTCATCAGTCTCATCTACAGAGCAGCACTAAAGCTTCCTTCTAATGCTTCCTTTATGCTTTCACCCCACTTGGCTGGAATTGAAATTGTCTTTCATATGCTTGAATGCAAGAGACTTTTAATTCAAGGCCAAATCACAGTAAAAATAATAGATACTAATGGCAAAATAGTTCTTTATGATCAAATATGATATTGACCTGTAAGTTTTATATGACTGATTAAATTTAGGAAAATAAATCACATCCTGGTCTTCATGCAGAAAGGATCACTAACATACTATCCCTCATGCATGATGCCATTCCATTGCACTGCTTCCTTATCACAGCAATAACTAGGATCCAAGATTAGATCACTTTTTACTTAAAAACTCAGTGTTTGGAAGGATACACATGACAAAATTATACTTATCAGCAGGGACTTTTAATATTCAGAGACTGTAATCTTGATTCTTTCAGTACAACTGAATGTATTATTTACTGACTGTTGAAAATTCTAGAGAACGAAGACATGATTTGGAAATTGCCAAGGTAAATTATGATATGTCCTTAATCCAAGGACTCATATCCTCTCTTCTTCTCCCAAGAGAATATTAAAAATACAAAATCTATCTTTCAGTGTGATGTAATGTAGTGAGATGCAGTGTTTCCTCTATTTAGCGGAAC
>WEIT01039488.1:32408-58200 GCA_013389985.1 Dryoscopus gambensis | reverse complement strand
CCCCCTCCCCCCCCACAAGTTCCATCTGGTAGTCAGCTTTTATGCAAATTTAGGAATAAAAAAACCCCTAAAACTACATAACACCACACAAAAAAGCCCTCGTTTCATAGGGATACATCATATGCAAAGAGGTGTTCTCATGTGATTACGGGGCTTCAGTTAATGGGAAACCTAATGTAGTCCCAAGCAACTGGAAAAAGATAAAGGATTTTTAGTATTGAATCATTAATTTTATTGAAATTTAACCTCTTAAAATTACACCTACTTAAAACCAAACTGATTTATTTTCTGGTGTAGATCTCTATGAAATAAATCACAGAATGGGTAGGGTTGGAAGAAATCACAGTGGGTGACCTGGTCCAACCTCCCTGCTCCAGCAGATCCAGCTCCAGATCTCTTATAACTACTTTCAAGATCTTGTGGATTGATACCAATCTTACAACTTACCAGAATGTTGACAGACCATGAATTAAGTTGGCTGCAATACTATTTATGGTCTTTGCTAGTTTGTATTTGGAAAAGAAACAGTAAAACATGGTTTTTGGATGGAAGTCAGATGAATCAGATGGATGCAAGAGAATATAGTGATAGAGAAAGCTCATCATGTTGCATTTTTGGATATATATTTTTTTTATTTGAAGTAGTATCAAAGGACGGTTTAACCTTCCACCACTACCGCTACCATCACAGCCTGTAGACTTACTAATGCCTTCATTCACATGTTTCTGTATACCAGTGCTGATAGCAATACCATGCGGGAAGAGACTTGACTGGTGTGTTCTGTCTAGTAACAAACTTGTGGTAATCAAACCTCAAGTTGTTTTAGACTGCGCTAGTACACTTCAGTTTCAGAACTATCTACTTTGTCTGTAGGGGCTTTCTGAAAAAGAAAATTTGCAATTAAAGAGTTTCATTCCATGGGGTACTAGCTCCTGGTAGAGCTATCAGCACTGGATTTGAACTAAGATCTGTTTAGCCTTCCAGTCTGTGTAGGTAACCTTGATGGCCTTCAGACTAGATATTTTGACGCCTACATATAGTTCTATTAAAATAATCAGGTACTCTGTAGCTTTGAAACCCTCTTGTCTTACAGATGTGGTTAGGTGTTGATGTACCAAATCAAGGTAGTAAACAGTCCAAGATGCAGTTGGAGGCCATCCTGCCCTGCCCTATGCTCTGTGAACTGACCTAGCTAGGCCTTGTTCCTCTATCTGTGAATGCGTGACTCATCGATATGGGCGTTTGTGTTGGGCCCATACCAACCTTGTTTAGTCCCACAGTGTTTTGTTCGCCCCACGGAAGCAAAGAAAGCAGCAGATGAAGCCAAGATGAGGTTTGCCCACATAGATGGAGATCATTTGACGTTGCTGAATGTCTACCATGCTTTCAAGCAAAGTAAGTCTATATCTGTTTTTGTAAAATTACTTGTTATGCTTTGTGCTGCCAACTTTGGTTTCTGGGTTCCAAGGACAGTTGAAAGGCTTGGGTTTTGTTATTTAAGTGCTACTTTCCTTTGGGGGTCAAACAAAACCAAAAAACTACCCAAGCAATCTTGTAATAAACTGATGAGCATGCAAACAAGCCAGGCTTTTAAATCAATGCTGGGTAACCTTGGACAGAAGGAGGCAAGCGTTCCTGTAATTAAGAAATATTGGAAGTTTATCTGACATGATTTATAAAAAAATGTGCATAATTGCTTAGTGATTTTTCAGGGAGAGCAGTGCAGAAAAAACTTTGAATTTGGAGAAGGATATGATCCTAGAACAAAAATGTTTTTAATCCTAAGTTCTTAATATAGTTAGGAATTCCGTCATAAGGCTTTGGAGTAGATTAAGAGGCAAAGGGATGATGATGCATCAACAAGAAGTAACGTAGAACTGTGTAAAACATATGTTTCAATTATGTAATTTCTGTGGATGGAATTTAGAGAAAATGTATGATCCTTTTCAGCGTAGCTGAAATATATTTTAGCAGCTTAAAGAAGATAAGAATAAACAGGTGAAGCTAGGAGTTCTCTTGAAAAATGAGAAAGTTGCCTGCTTTTTTTAACAGTGACATATTGGTGGCAAATAAAAAGATTGCTATAAACTACTAGCTCTGTAAACTTAAGTGCTCCAGTTACATTTTCGTGTAAGCAAGCAAAACCCCACTCTTTTTACCCTGAGTAGAAAGAAATGCAACTTAGTGCCCCTTTCTGTTGTAGGTTTGATTTAGAAATTTTTATTGAAACCTTCTAACACTATCATTGTGTGACAATCCAAAAGGCACAAGTACAAACAAATGTATTCAGTTTGTTTAAATCAATAGCTGAGAAACTTCTATTAAACATCTCTGAGTTGAAGACATGTGTTACTTGGTTTTTGCCTGTTAGCTTTTCCGTTAATAGGATCCAGGAAGTCTTGCAGACATTTTGTGCGTGTTTCTGGAAGTCATTGTTTTAATACTCGGGTTACTGAGGGATGGAATTATTTCAGGAATCATATTGTGAAATTGTGTATTGACTTCTGGGATCAGAAGACACAATGCTACTATGTTTGTATCTAGAACAATATAAAACATCTATGGGTTATCTACGATGCATAGTTCAGTTGGCTCAGAAAGTAGTATGCTGTGGTACTGCACAGTAGAATCCTAACTGTCCAACAGCTTCATTCATACTTCTTTGAAAATACAATCTGTAAGGTGAAGTGTAGAAAGAACTTGGACTTACCTCAACTTCCATAACCTTCATTCTTTTGAGTGCAAATTAAGAAAAGTCTCTCCAAGAGTTACCTCAAGTTTTAATTCTTATTAAGGCTGGCTTTGTTGGATTATTATACTGACAAAGATTAGAAGAGCACTACTTGAAAAGTAAGAGAATTGCTAGGGAGAACTGGGTTTCTTGATGTGAAACATACACGTATTTATACTGACAAAATGGCTGAGGCTTGCAGTTTCAACAGATTTCTTCTCAGAGCTATCAGCAGTAGGAATAGTAAGAGTACAGAGTTCTGTTACAGTTGCTGTGTTTTACCAGTCACATTTACTTAAACTGCTGTGAGGTGTCACACTTAGAACAGACTGTATAGATCTTAGCTGTTGAATGCTTAATTTAAGTAGGGTTTAATTTCTCAAATACAGCATAGTTATGTACTGTTGTCTTGTACGTTCATTGCATGCTGCAGTTAAAGATTGTGCAGTTTTCCTTACATCATGTTACATTTTACACTTCAGGTTTGAAAGATGGTTTTTCTAGTTGCAGGATGGGATTTTTGAAATGCCCAAAATTTAGTGGTATGGTATTTCAGCAAAACAGTGATTGTGTTCATGTTATGTTGCTGAGGGAAAAACCCCTGATTTTCTTCTGTCCTGACCACATGCTTCCTGAATAGAAAAGTTTTGGCAAGTTACCTAGTGCAAGAAATCAACTGAATAAACTAAGAGCTGTTATCATTGATAAAAGTTTATGGATATTTTTTTCTGGTTCATCTGACTGATGAATTGGTTGGTTGCTATTTTATTTACTTGTTCTAATTTTGATTCATGTTTTCTAATGTTGCAGATCATGAGTCGGTTCAGTGGTGTTATGACAACTTCATTAACTATAGGTCCCTGATGTCTGCAGACAACGTACGCCAACAGCTGTCACGAATCATGGATAGATTTAATTTGCCTCGTAGAAGCACAGATTTTACCAGCCGAGACTATTACATCAACATAAGAAAGGCATTAGTTACTGGGTATTTCATGCAGGTATGTGTGTATTCTCATGGGGAACTTAGTTCAGTGTTTATGTGGCTGATAATGTTAGTATGGTTGTTATAATTTACTAAAGCTTAATAAATGTTACCTAAATTATACATGGCTAACTATATTGCCACTTAGTCTTTGTCAGGTTGCAAGGTGGTGACTCAAGTAGCATGTTCTTCAGTCAAATGGAAAAGAAGTTTTAGGTAATCTTACTAGTGTATCAAAATCTTGATTCTGACATGACCATTCAGGAAGTAACTACGCAAAACATTTCAAAGTAACTGCAGAATATGTAGTTCTAAAATTATTTGTAATCTGATACCAAAAGGGGAAGTATAGTGGTATATAAATATGAAAAATACGTGATCTGTACAGAAAGAGAGTATTTTCTTCAGTATATTTTTCCATATTTATATTTCACTTTCTAATTACATGAGTCAGATACTGGAGCACTGGAGCAGTTCTGTAATCTCAAGACGTATACTGTTTGAAACTCATTTGCCACTGAGCCAGGATGCTATGGAAGCCAGTCTCCACTGCTGCCACCTGCATGCTTTGCATTTCAGGTTAAGCATGCCCCAAGCTAGAAGGCAGGCTACTTGGGTGTGTGTTTGTTTGTTTGTTTGTTTGTTGTTTAGTTTTGGTTTGTCTTTTGGGTTTTTTTCCCTTAGTCCCATCCTGCTGTGTTTTTTCTCTTCAACGTTCATCCTTAGGACTGCTAGAGTCTCTTTGCTGGCTCTTGCAGATACAGAGTGTGAATTGTCATCGTCATTGACTCTGTACTGTTGTGATAATGCTTTTCCTAGCAAAAATGTATTTTGACACATCTCTGCTAGAGCCTAATACCTTGCTTCTGGAGAGCACAAGCTTGTTATCTTTAAGAGGCTGACCAGTGCCGTGGCATTTCCTGATTTTTTCCTTGGGCTGTGCTCTCATGGTGTTTGAACACAAACACTTGCCAGTTGGTCAGCACTGTGCAGGTGAGGATGGCACAGGCCTCACAAGTGCTGCGCTTACGCACCTGAACTGGGGCACAGACATGGGCCCCTGTCCTTAAGCCACCCCCGCCAAGTGCTGTTTCCAGGGCTCAGCCAGCCAGTCTGTAGCAAAAACATGGTCCTGCGTTTTCAGAGTACAAAAACATCAATGTCAGCAACTGCATTTCACTGTAATGCAAATGGGAGGTTATGGCTATTGGCTGCTTTTAAATATTAAAATGGTTCCAAAGCCTTACTTGCTGTAACCTTTCAGACAAGCAGGCTGTAACTGTGTTCAGTCCTTGAATTTGGGACATGTTTTCTGCATGTTTCTTGGCGAATGCTTCAGAACACTCACCTACACTTTTAATTCTGTAAATGCTTTGAAAGACAAAGATCAGTTCTGCCTAGCATTTCATTTTGGGCCCCAGACAGGTCTGAGTGCCACAGCTGCACTTTTGTTTGGCGCCACACCTCATGCCTTTTTTTACCTATTCGGACCTGTGGGAGGTCATGTACTTGGAAGTTGGTGTGCTGTCAGTTTGTTTTATGGTACTCGGAGTGAAACTTCCTCTGGTGTATTCCTATTAGAAAACACCTATTCCCATAGATGAGGGGCTGCACCAGTGTTGGGGCAAGTAGATTTGTGGTCTCTTGAGTCCTAGGAGTTAAAGACCTGACTTAGTTATTTTGCTGTGAATAGAGTAGTAAGTGGGCATATGCAGATGAAAATTAAAACCTGTCCAGAAGTCTCCTTGGGCTTCCATGGTCAGTAGGTTGTTTACTGCCTCCCTCACCCAAAATGCCTAAATGAATTTTTGGGATGTATCAAAAGATAGCTATAGCAGACCTTTTGAAACTATTTTGAGTGGAAGCCATTTCAGCAGTTACTCTTCTGCTTTAAAGTATTTCAGTCCATTTTAGTTTGAGTTTCTTCAACTCTTTAAACCTCCATCATAGTGTGATACCTATTTGACCTTGACTCTGAACCTTATGTGATGAATTGCACGTTGCTTTAAGTAACCTTCAGTAGAAAAATTTTAAACACTCAGATGTTATTTACCAGCAGCTAAAGTACTTAAAATTGTGGTCTATATACACATTACACCCTCTCCAAGCCAATATTCAGGCTGTAGCATTCAGGGGCTCTTGTTCAGAAGACCTTAGTAATAACATGCATACATCATCCTTTGTCCTCTTAGTACAGAACATATGTGGAATTCCAAGTGTGGGCAATTGCAGGATGTGTGCATGTACTGCAGGTAGCTTCTGCATGTAAAGTACTAAGATCTGTGGACAACACATGGCAGAAGTTGATTGTTCAAACTTTCTAAATTTAAAAAGGCAGCGTGAGGTGGAGAAAGCAGTAGCAGCCATTGTCCTGAAATAGTTTTCATTTCCTGCATTGTTTTGTACTTTGGTAATTGCCTACTGTCCTAAAACCAGTCATAAAATTGCACTGTAGAATTTTCTGTACTGATCAAGGCCTCTGGTTTATGTCAGACAGTATAGGCTTGTACTGACTATTGTAATAATAGTGGTTATGTAATCAGTACTAACTACTGTATGTTTACCTGCCTTCAGTTGTCAGAGACAGATAAATGTGGAATTTCTGCTGGTGATGAATCATCTCATTACCCTTCATATTTAAATGCAAATTTGAATTCCAGTAAATCTGTTGTAGACAAGCAAAGTGGATAGTAAAATAATTTAAAACTGTCAATAGTTCTGTGTATAGTAAAACTTCTGGAAAGATAGATATTGACAAGAAGTTAAATGTCTTATAAAATTTTTGTGCTGCGTCTCAGATTTCTTCTACTTTTTATAATGCGAAACTTTTTTTAAATAACTTTCTATATCACACATCAGAATATGCAAAGTATATGTAAAATACAGCAAGGGTGATGCTTGCAAAAAGAGTACTGATTTCTCAAAGTTTTTTTTCTGGACACAGGCTGTCGTAGAAAGGGAAAGGAATTGGCATATTGTACAATTGTAATATATTTGTAATTTGGTAATAAAGTTCAAGAACTAGGTATAGATTATTTCTCCTACTTTTGTTAGGTAACTAAGCATACTTTATAGAAACATCTAAATAGGATAAATACTATATCTTACTGTTAGCTGGGGATCAAAGTCAGTCACAAGAATAGGTAACCCCTTAATGGAGGCTTATCCCTGGTGTCCATTGAAAACTAAGCTTAGAATCTTTAAAGTGTTAATAGTAGCTGAACTAACTGTGGTAAAGACTAAGCAAAAAATAGCTATACTACAGAAAGTAAGCTAAGGAAACAAAATTGAATTGGAAAAGGCAAGCAAATGACAGAATATCTTAAGGATGGGTCATCTTCCTCTTAGTGATTTTGTTTTTTACCAGTTGTCAAAAGCAGCCTAGGTTTTTATCATTGTATTTTCAGTCTACTATTGAAGACAGAACAAGAACTGATAGTTGGAAATTTAAATCAGAATTTAAAGGTGGAACCAAGTCCTGAAGTGTTTTCAAATCAAAGAATGGGTCAGGTTGGAAGGGATCACAGTTGGATCATCTGATCCAACCTCTCTGCTCAGACGGAGTCATCCTAGAGCACATGGCACGGGATTGTGTTCAGACAGTTCTGGGATATCTCCAGTGAGGGAAACCACAAACTTGCTGGGCAGTCTCTTCCAGTGCCCTGTCACTGTACGGTCAGGAAGTTCTTTGTCATGTTCAAATGGGACTTCAATCCGTTTCTGTCTGTTGCTTCTTGTCCTATTGCTTGCCACCATGGAAAAGAGCCTGGCTCCATCCTCTTGCCACCCTCTCTTCAGATGCCTCTTCTCGAGGCTGAACAGGCCCAGCTCCCTCAGCCTTTCCTTGTAACAGAGGTGCTCCTATCCCTGCATCATCTTTATAGCCCCTGTTCCAAGAGCTCCATGTCTCCCCTGTACTGAGGATCTGAACACTCCAGATGGGCCTCACTAGGGCTGAGGAGAGGAGCAGGGTCACCTCCCTCAATCTGCAGGCAGTGCTCTTCCTAATGCACCCCAGGATACCATTGGCCTTCTTGGCCAGAAAGGTATACTGATCAAGCTTGTGATCTTTCTTGGGAGATGTGACTTACTCAAACACAGGCTATATATATCATGGTCACTACAAAGGATAAACTTAAATGACCAGTACAGGAAGTTAGATGTCAGATGATTTGCCTTCCAATTAAAATCTCATTTCTGATGCTACTCAGTCTTTGGTGCTTATTTCTTGTATGGAATTATGTATATTTTGAAGTCTTCACATAATCAGGCTCCTACAATAATAGAATGGTAATAAAATAAACCTATGACATGAAGGTGGTCACTGGTGCATTTAATAGTATTCGTTTTGCTCTTTAAGAATGCAGAGAAGAACGGTGTAAAACTTTTTAATAGATTCAGGAACACTCTTGCGTGTGCTGCAAGCAGAAATTTTGGAAATCCAGGCAACTGCCAGGATTCCTTTGGTGCATGCTAGCTTTCTTTTGTCAGAAAGAACAAGGAACAATCACTTCTCTAAACTGTCTATCAAGACTAGCATGCCACAATGTGTAGCCTTAGATCTGAAAAGGCTGGATCTTGTGATACTGTTCTTGCTTTTGACCTTTCAAGTGCGTTTGGATTTAGTGTTAATGTTTGACTGAAGCCCCCTGATCTTGCCCTCTAGATTCAATGATGTGATAGCTAATAAATAAGCACAAGCATACTTAAAATTTCAGAGGAGGGTGTGTAATTCTTAATAAAGTTGTGATTAGAACTTGAAGTAAAACATTTTCTTCTGGTGATATGTGCCACTGTTTCCACGTGAGTTTGTCACGTTCATAAAAGCATTATAATTGTCTCTAAATCATCAGCCAGGTGGGCTTTGTGGGGCTGCAGAGTTACCTGTTGCAGAGATACATGGGCTGGCTTGGCACTTGACCATTCTTTTAGAGTCATGTTCAGCCTAATTCTTTGGTGATCTCGGGGTTCAGGTATGTCCTGTAGTATCTTGCTTGCTACCACTACTCATCAAAAAATGAACTTGTTTCCTAGACATACCTTGTATGATGCTGTGGTTTCTGTGGAAGCTCATGCTTTTTATACTCTGAAAAATATCACAGAATGGTTGAGGTGAAAGAGCCCTCTGGAGGACACCTGGTCCAACCACCCCTGTATTTACAGGCACTGGTATTGCTTGCATGCCAGGGTTTCAGAGGAGTGGTACAAGCTGCATCCCATTTGTCCGTGTTTGCTCCCTTACGTCAACCTTGGTGCTTGAGCCCATTCTAAATTCTTTCAGCTCAGTGACCTGGCAGGCCACTTACAGAGTGGAGGCAAGAATGGGCTCGGTCAGCTGTGCTGGAATACCGCAGACCAGGAGCGAGCAGGAAAAAATGCAGCAGCTGGCACATCACCGTGGCTTGCTGTGGAGCCGTACTTCACTGTGTATTTCCCCATAGAGCTGCTTCACTGACCCTGAAATTCTCTACCAAGGTGTGCGCCAACAAGCACACTTTGTAGAAACATCTGAAGAGGATAAATACTGCAGCTCACTGTTAGCTCAGGATTGAAGCTAGTCACAATGGTATGTAACCACCTAAAGGTGGCTTATCCCTGGTATCAATAGCCTAAGGAAACATTTTCTTCGTAATTGGGGTTTTTTCAATTCTTGTCCTTCCCTGGAAATTAAGAGCTAACTGTACATTTCTGTAGCATTTTTTTCCTTTGAGTATGCTTCAGAATTATACGAAGTCAATAAGAAACAACTGTACCATTATAAATTACATGGAAAAGGAAATTATATTTGGGAAAGGTGGATTATAAGACTTTACTGTTTTAATAAACATGGGTGAGACTAAGGTGATAAATGTAAACTGTATTGAATTTAAAAGCATGCTTTTCTACAGTGAAACCTAAATAATGCATTGCTCTGTCCATTTCTAGGAAGAACTAGAACAGGTAAAACAGATACTTTTATATACATCTGTACTTCTGATCTGAACAATGAAATTGATTTTTAAACAAAACTTCCTTTGAAAAAATTACAATCCCACAGCAGGGTGTGGTGTGGTGTGCTTGTGCTAGGCTTGTGACAGATGAGTGTCTGGTCTAGTCTGGTTTGCACCTATACTGCTTTTTACTTGAATAAAATTAAGCCTAAATCATTAATTACAGACAGTGTGCTGTTAATCTCCCTGTAAAGGAACCTCTTTTGGCTTCCCAGACTTGAAATAAAATGTAATCTCTAAAATCTTGGGTGACAAAATTTGCCAACTATTGAAGTACTTTGTTCTACTCCTAAAACATGTTCTGGATATTGCTCTCATAACATATAAAAGAGACGCACACTCAAAGTAAATAATTTCTTACTGAAGAGATACTCTGGCTTAAAATTTGACGTAGCTATTGCTTTAGAAGTCCTGGGGTTTTAATCTAATAGGTGGAATTCGCTCTTGACTAGGAAAGAAAAAAAGTGAAATATACCTAGGAATTCAAGAAAACAAGGAAGTACACAGTCTATATTGAAGGAAAACAGCTAATGATGATCTTATTAAAAATGTCTCTTTTTGCTGTCTTTCAGCCATTGCCCAACTTGTTTAATCTTTTTACTCCGTGTGTGTGTATATAAAATGAGATGAGGTCATTTTCAATTACTGGTATCAAAGGGTTAATTATAGTTACTTGCTATGTTAGATTAGCTGTTCGTACAGAGGATATCATTCTAAGGATAACTGTCTGCTTCACCAAATCTTAATGAGCTAGGTATCGGAGCATCTTGGCAAGGCAGGCATTATTCCCTTTCATAGAGCAAGAAGCTTAATCAGAGGGAGGTTAATTGATTTTCACCAAGGTCACAGCGCAAGTGTGTTGCTGAACCTACATTTTCGAGCTCTGAAGCTCGTGCTGTAGCACGACCGCTCTCGTAAAAGGGTAACATTGTGGCTTACTGGTCTCACAGTGGCTAGTGCAAATGAAATGCTTGAAGCAGATGTCTGTAGTAGACCACAGCTGACTTTGTGTGATGTTGCAGACCTGTCCAGTATATGTTCCCTTCCAGTACTTTGTGTTTGCATTGCTGCTGTTCTAATAATGATTATTCTCTTTGGGTGATAATTATTTTTGTATGTTGCTTGAATTGTGTATTTGAATATACACTTACCATGGCAGTTAGCAAAAACATCTGGCATCTTGATTGTGTCTATAAAAAAAACATGAATAGTTGAAGTGGTCAAGTAATGTGCCAAATTTAGATGAGGTTTGAAAGTTGGGATAGTGTGTTTTGTATAGAACACTTAACAATCAGCTTGAAATGGCTTCATTTAAAAATTGCCTGTGTTAATGAAAGAATGTCTTTTTATTTAGGTGGCACATTTGGAGCGAACAGGGCATTACTTAACAGTGAAAGATAACCAAGTGGTGCAGTTGCATCCCTCCACTGTTCTTGATCACAAACCAGAGTGGGTGCTGTATAATGAGTTTGTCCTTACAACGAAGAATTACATCCGGACATGTACAGACATCAAGCCAGAATGGTAAGCCAGAGTCTTGCAACAGTCATGACCTGCTGTAGAGTTCTTCAGGTTTTTTGTCCTTTTTTAAAGTTGAGATAATTCTTTTCCCTTTCCTTGAAGCTTACATAAATGGTGTGAGGAATGTCAATGGTGTGGGCTTGAGATCTTGTAGATGACTAAAAGTTTTCTTTGTGGATACTTGTGCCTGTTTGTGGATTTTGTGTTTAGACCTCTGCTGCCTGGGCTCTGTGTGTAGTGTACAGCTTGGCTTAGAACCTGCAGCTTCAGTAAGCCTGAAGCTGCTCGGAGTTGCAAGGTCTGGGGGTATGTCCTAGCACCCACTTGCATACCTGAGTTAGGAGATACCAGTACCTCAGTATCAGTGCTTCTGTTCTCAAGATCTAGGACTTCTTTTGTCTGATTTTTTCAGAAGGCTCTGAACAGCATTTCATGCTTTCTTAAAATTCTAAGAAAAGAGGTGATAGTAGTGGTACAACTTGCCATGTCATGATATTTATTCATCAGCAGAGTTTTGTCAAGGAAATCAGAAGCCTGAATCTCTGCAGACAAGCACAGATCTGAAGTATCTTGCCTGTCTTTAAGGTTGTACTTCAACTGCCAGGTTGTAGTAAGCTTTGGGGACACGGGAAGCTCTTCAGTTGCTGAAATTTTACTGTTGCGCAGGAGGAGTTTAGATTCATAAGCTGGAGAAAACAGCATATGTGTGTATATATATATAGTCTGTTATATCCTAATGTACAATGTGTTTGAATCCCTGCTTAGAAGTCTTGTTTCAACAAACACTGTCTAGCTTAAAGCAGGATCCTATGGCCTTGGTTGTATTTTTAAGTAAGGCTGAACTGTACTCTGACACAAATGGGTGTTTGCATTGACTTCGGTGCCTGACAGACTCTGACATTAAGCGGCGGCTCTGGCTGTGTGGGTTACCATGGCAGGTACTGAAGCAGCAGCAAGAGTCTGTAAGGGTCGTGTGGCCAAACAGGAGCATCTTATGAGACTCATGTGCATGCTTTTTTCTTTGGACTTGGACACTTGCTCAGGACAGCACTGCTATTTTAAATGTATGTGCATGTGTGTAAACTTCAGTTAGTCTTAGAATTGCAGAATGAGCTGAAAATAATGGATAACCTTTGTTTCCTTCAGTTGTAGAATTTCTGTAAGATGCATCTTAAAGTTTGATTATCAGTAACAAGCTTTTCCTTTTTTGACAGGCTGGTGAAAATTGCCCCTCAATATTATGACATGAGCAATTTTCCACAGTGCGAAGCAAAGAGACAGTTGGATCGCATCATTGCCAAACTTCAGTCCAAGGAATACTCACAGTACTGAATTTATGCTTTGAACTGAAGTTATTCAGAGGACAGCTTTAAGATATGAAAGGATTCAAAGTTCAAGTTGTGCTCCTCACTTTGGTTCAATAATGGCCTTTATTTGAAAGCTTTTTAATTTTTCTTTACAGTAAATATTCCATTCTGATTTCATAAATTAAACATTTATGCCTCCCTTTTGTGTTGACACTGTAGCTCATACTGGAAAAGCTAATCAATGTTTTGCAGTTTATTGAAAGTAGTTCTATATATAACAATGTTATAAGCATTTCTTTAGAAATGGTTGAAAATGCTTCTAAAAATGTGATTATCGACCATGGTATGCATGATCGTTGTAATTGTTGACATTCCTTTTAGAAGTTGTGAAATGTTACAACTTGTGCTTCTGTAGACACAATCTTCGGCTTCAGTACAAGGATACTGACTTCAATAAAGTCTATTTATACTAATTTTGTGCCACAGTATGTCAGTATTTCTATTGTTTTGATTGAAATATGAGAAGCCCATTTAGTCTCCCATTAAACTGCTGTTTGATTGACATGGCAGTTGTTTAATATTTTAATATTTAAAGTGCAGATGTTTAAGCAGCACAGCGATGATATAATATGATGCCTACAATGTTGATCCCTTGCAAACTTGTTCAAATTATTTAGGAAAAATCAAAATGCATGCAGATATGTTAGGAGAATGCTTTCTTCCAACATAGCCCTAAATATTTCTCAGACAGAACTGTAGTAGTGTGTCCTATAAAGTGAAGTGTGTGTGGCCAGGTAGAAATTGCCCTGGTGGGCAATGTTCAGGTACGGTTTAGGACCAACACAAACAATAGCATAAGTGACACTGTAGGTCAAATCACACTCCGCCGTATTAATTTTGTAGTGATTTTTTGTGAAATATGATTTGACAGCATAATCCCATGAGGAATTTATAGTAAAATTTGATCAGAGGGCTGGAGCACCTCTCTTAGGAGAACAGGCTGAGAAAGTTGGTTTTGTTCAGCCTGGAGAAAAAAAGGAGGAGACCTTATTGTGGCCTTAAAATATCTCCAGAGGTTTTGGAAGAATGAGTGAGGCTTTTTTACCAGGGCCTATGGTAAAAACTTTTACCAGTGACAGGACAAAGGGCAGTGGTTTTACTCTGGCAAAGAGTAGATTGAGACTGGACATAAGGAAGAAATTTGTCGCTGTGAAGGTGGTGAGGCACTGCAGCAGATTGTCCAGGGATGTTGTAGGTGCCCAATCCCTGGAGTGTTCCAGGTCAAGTGGGATGGGGCTTTTAGCAGCCTGGTCTAGTGAAAGGTGTCCTTGCCCATGGCAGGAGGGTTGGAACTAGATGATCTTTAAGGTCTGGTTGAACCCAAACCATTCTGTGGTTTAATGTATTTGATCAGATTTCAGTTTTGCCCGCCCCCTGGAATACACTGAGCTTTGGTCGTTCTGGCAAAGAGCAGCTGGATCAGCTCTTGCTGAAACTGGTTCCCTTAGGAAGAGAGCTGTGCTGTTGTCATGCTGTAAGGCTGTAGCAAAAATAGGTTAAGTTTGCAGAGCTGGTAACTAACCTCAGACTAATTTTAAGCACTGATGTTTGGGGTACCCTAAATTACTTGGAATAATTTGACGATTTTCTTCCAGTTCCAACTTCTTTTTTTAATTGCCATTTATATGATGGAGAGTAGAGAAGTTTTGAAAACTTTGTAGCAACTAAAATAGTAATAGTGAAGATAAAAATGTCAGATGATTAAAATTTGAGTGGATTTATAATATGCAGTGGGACTTTGGGGGTCTGTCTCGGGTTTGCTAAGTGAGAGGGAGTGTGAGATGAGTCTGGACTTTCCTGCTCTACCAAAGCATTTTCAGTAGGAAGGAAGGAAAGAGCTTCACTCTGCATAAAATGCTGAACTGGATTATATTTTCTGAGTGCAGTTAGAAGACGTTTTATTTAAAATCTGAACTTCTTAAGCAGCTGGATTTCAAACTAGTATTCCTGAACATGCAAATGTTGGTTTTGTGAATTCCTGCTCTAGGATGACTCAGGCTGGATATGTGGGGTTCCCTGATCACTTGCTTATCCTCTGTGTGGGGAGCAGAGGGGACTGCTTTGTGCAATGCTGAAACTGGCTGCTCCCCAGGTAAGAATTTCTCTGGTATTTGTGTGCAGCCTTCAGCTGAACTATGTAGAACCACCTTCTGCATGACTTTCCCTAGGTCTTGGCAAGGGCCACAGACAGTTCTCTGCATGCAACGCCTCAGGGACCCCAGAACCAGCTGGCATCAGCTGCTGTAGCTTGGGTCCTTGGGGATGGGGGAGCAGATGGCTATTGCTTTGAGTGGAACTTGACACAGGAGAGATGTTCGCTTGTTTTTGGTGGTTTTCTTTTTCCTTGAATTGTCATACCCAGAAGCTCAACCTGGGCTGTGACAGCTGACCTGGGATCTTTCACTCTGCTCTGCCTTTGCTACCAGGAATGCAAATATTACTGGCCAAATTCATGTCCTCTGACAGCCGTGCAACCCTGCCACCTTCCAATTAAGCTGGTGACACCTGGGCTTAATTGAAAGGCTGGTGGTGTCCCAGCTGTCACCAGGGACAGAACAGGCCGAGTGCCTCCACCCCTCCTGCGAGCAACAGGAAACAGCTTTCCTGCTGGGATGCTGATGGAATCTGGGGGATAGTGCTTCAGGAAGGCATAGAAGCCTTGACACCTGGAGAACCTATTGCATTTGATACTTGCATGACACTGGTGTATTCCTGAAAAACACTTCCCTTTACTGGAGAACTGGCAAACACAGCACTCTAAATACCTGGGTTTAGGACTACAGCATTTTCTTCCAGGGGACTCTGTGTGCTGTGTATGGAGTCATTCCTTCGGAAAGCATCGAGTAGTGGAGAATGGCCCCGGGGTTGGAGTGGCTTTGTGCAGGCGTGGTGCAGTCTGTTCTCTGCCCAGTACTGATCTCCACTGAGGGCATTCAAGGGTTCAGGGCAGAAACACAGACTTACTTAAATCACTGTGGATACCTTAGAGTTACTGCAAATCTCACTTTTCATGTAATTTTAGAGCCATATAGCAGTGGGAGGGGAGCCAGGTGTCTAAGGAGTCACTATCTATGAAGGAGTAATGACAGGCACAGTAGGGCTTCTTGAAGAAAGATGTTCCCTGATTCCTAAATGGAAACTGTATCAGGAGCCGCCTCCTTAGCTACTGCTTTCTCAGGGGTACAGCAGATGCATGCAGAGGAACTGGGGTTTGAGAGTAGCTCTGGTTTTTTTTAAGTTCAGTGTTAAAAGGTAAAACCTTGTTCCCATTTTTCTGATGGGGAAAAATGTCAAAAAAGATTGCCCAGAGAAACAAAGAGAGACCAAGAAGGAGGCATAGGAATTAGACTGCTTTATCTATGAACACTGGGAGGTTGCTGCCTTCCTCTTAAAGACGTTAAAAATACACGCAGCTCTGCCCATCATCAGAGCTCTGGCTGCTTATTCTTACATACTTATGTAGAATGCAGTAAATAAGGGGGAAAGTTGGAAATCAAAGTGTTTGCTGGTGTCAAACGAATTCAGCTTGTTCTGTATTTTTCTGTGAAAAGCCACAACTTACAAGACACTGGGGCTCTTTCTGGTGGTCTGTGGAGTGAGGGTTCCCAGGTAAAGTATAGAGCTGCCCTGAGCAGCTGCAGCATTTGCTGTTCTGCTGTGTTCCCTGCCTTACTGATGCCACTTCAAAGTGTTCAGACTGCTAGCCAGGGTGTACATGTGTTTTGGAGTAAAGAGGAACTGCTCCTTAGGATTAACTGGTTGTCTGCTTTGGAACAATCTAAAAGGAAAAATGATGTGTTGTTTACTTAGAGTGATCTTTTTATCAGAGACATTCTGATGTTTTTAAAAAATACTTGGTTTGTATATAATAAACTATTTATAGTGTGGGACTTTTGAAAATACGGATTTTGAAAATACCGATTAAATGATAGGAAAACAGTTCTAAGTGAAAGGAGTATATTTTTTGAAAAGAGGAAGTCTTCCGTCTTAATTGTGCTGCTGTAATAGAGCAGTAAAGGGCTAGTATTAGTGCAACATAAAAGTTTGTTAGACACAGAGGTAGTTACTAATGGCTAAGTACATGTGATTAGGTACATATCTTCATTATGGAGATACAAAGAAGTGACCAGTTAATATTGTGTTTAGATTTGTAGGGATTTTATAGCACTTAGAATTTTTGTCAGGGAATAGAATAAATGGTGACTCCGTGCTTTGCCGTGTTCTGATGCCATTAAAGCCCCTGAACTCTTGCTTTTGGGAGATCTGCATGTACTGCAGTGCTAATGACAGATGCCGATGTTCCTTTGCGGTTTACGGGAATGTCTTCATTCTTTGTACCTGTGCCCATTCATGGAAGTTGGAGAGCAGCTGGCATGGGCCAGCCTGGGTTGGTACATTCTGTATCACTTGGGTCAGTTTTGTCTGATCACCACCTCCCTTTTTGGGATCAGGGCTTGTGACACAGCTTTGGTTTGTGACATGTAACTTTCAACCTGCCCTGCTGCACAGTGCATACTGGAAACTGCTCATTATTTGCCATAAGAAATGCAGCTTAAAGCAAAAATGCTGAAATTAGCTTTCACTGTGTCATTTGAAAAGATACCGTAGCAAAAGTGAAAGGGCAAAGAGTTTTCCTTCCATCCAGTCCAGCTACAATTATTAATTTGTAATCAGATTGCTCTAGTTCATTTCTGATAACATATAGCAATAAAAAGCCATACCACACCATGACAGTATAAAGCAGAAAGTTACACTCCAAAGTACACAAATTTATTCACTTACTGTAGTTTGTGAGACATTTATCTTGGTTTTAGAACAGCTGAGGGTTTTAATAATAAACATATTTTACTATTAGAAGTATTACTCTGGTAGTTTGTTGACCTTTCAAAATTATTTAACTTACTCTGGTAGTTTATTGACCTGAAGTTATTTAACTTCATGACTATGTATGTGACATTAGATTTATGTGAAGCAGAGGGGGGAAATGATCTACCTGGTCAACCTAGTTCATTTTTCTACTAGTACCTCTGACACTGGTGGCTTTGTTTTGGGGTGTGTATGCTTCCTGGAACTGTTCCTAGAATTGGGCATTGGTTCCCAGTAATACAAATGTCTCATATTATTAAGCTTGAAACGAGCAGCTTTAAAACCAGAATGAAACCATTATGAGAGCATTTGCCCCTCTCTTCACTTTTCCTTTCACAAATGACAAGCTTGGGCTGCCTCTTAATTGGCACTGATGCGTTTGAGATAAGTGGTTAGCATCAAGGAGATCCAAGCTTCCATTATCAAGGGATTAAACTAAATATGGTAACAGCAGTAAAATAACATTCCTGTAGCAGCGGTAACAAGACTAGTTCTGCTGATTGTAGGTGTTCTGGTGTGCAGTTTCAACTCAAATATAGAGGTTTCTCAGGAACACTGAATGTATGTTGGACAGATGATAAGATAATTTTCGTTTGTGTACATCTCAGCTCTGAGTGGTTCTTCCAGCTGTGAAAGCTATGCAGTAGTTTTGTTGTATAGAGAAATAAAACATAGCACAAATTAATGTTGATAATAAATATTTCTTGTGGCTTTAAACATGTGTTATTTTGGGTTGGTCTTATTCCTTTAGCTAAAGTAGGCCTCTTGCCTTGCATTTGAATTCAGTGTTTATTTTGTGAGCCTATTCCATTAATATTCCCAGTCTCATTGCTTCCAGCAGCATAAACAATAAACACTTAGAGCATCAGCTCTTACTGGGCTCCACTGAGTGGAGGGCTGCTGGTGGATGTATTTCCTGAATGTTTTGTCCATTAAATATTCAGCTGTGTAGTCAAACCCCTTCTGCTTATATTAGTAACCCGTTTTAACCTCAAAAATACCAACCTTTTCAGCTTTATGGAGATGCTAGTGTTTGCTATCAAAATTCGTGTACGACTTTAAAGACTTAAAGACTAAATTTGACCTTTCAAACCTTAGAATGGTATCTTTGAGGTTGTTTCATTTTGCATGTTGAATAACAAGTAACTGATAAGCCTTTACTGTGACAGGGATAGTATCATTCTTTTAAAGAAATTAATGCCCTGTGAACCCTTCCTGAAAGGCTAACAATTTGTACAGAAAGGCTTACAATTTGTACAGCAGCAGCAGCAGGTTTCTCTAAGCAGCTGTCCAAGAGGGCATTGACAGCTTTGTTCCAGTGCATTACTGGTTATACACTATAATGGAAGTAAACTCAAATTACTGCTCCTTCTACATACTTTAAACAATTAGATTGATTAAGAGCAGAAATCAAATATAAGAAGTGGCAAGCATTTAAAATTCCAGTCTTGATGTTCACAATATGTACCCTGTTTGTTGAAAACTGACATTTAATATTCTGTAAATTTATGGGCAAGGAACAGTTTCTCCTTATAAGCAAATGAGTGTTGAAGTGTTTCTGCTCTAAAGCTCCTCGCTGGACTTGCTGCTATGTAAATGCAAACACTATTCAAATGTCTGTTCTTTACATTCTCAAGCATTGTCAAATACAAAGTTGAACAGTAATGTGGTGGTTCTGACTCTTCTGCAGCCTACAGAAATCCTGCTTGTTTCTGAAGGAGAATTAGGGAAGGAAGAGTGAATAGGAAAGTATCACTTTGAGGTCTCATTCATAATTACATTTGTTCTTCACAAAATAATTGTAGTGGATATTAATTTTGCAAGTAAAGCTTAAGGATCCAAATGTTTGTAGTCTACTGGCTTGATAGGAGACTAATGTTTAGATCTCTCATTAGGTACAGTGAGGTCTCAGAAATCAATTTGCTTTTATTTTTAGCAAATGAATTTGATCATAAAAACAACTCTGTAAATGTTGGGTTTTCTAGACTGAGAGTAGAATTTCCTACATGAGGAACAAAGCAGCAAATCTTTGTTCTCACTACTTAAAAAACATTTAAAAAATGCTTTAAGAAAACAATTTATTCTTTCCCTTGATTTTGGCCAATATGTAAAAACAAATGACGCGGGCTTACAAAAACCATTTCTGCAAAACCATTTCTGGTACAAATGCCTGCCTAGATTTTCTCCTAGCAAGGTTTGTTTTTCTTAATTGGCTCATGTATGATGTCACTGAAGAAATCCAAAGTTAGTGTTCTGTCAAAACCCTTTGAAATATCTATCAATTATTTCTGAAGCTTTGCTGCCTCTTTGTGGTATTTCTTTTGTAAAAATGGAATTCTGTATTGATCAAAGCTTTTCTTGGGATTGTGCAAAAGACAGTTAAATGCAATTTCCCCAAGTTCTACCCTGTGTGGCTAGGAGTCTGTCTTCCTCCTTCACGTTCCTTCCCACGTGATAGAGCGTATAGTGCCAAAGGCGTAGCCAAATACCTGAATCTGTAATACAGTTTGTGATGGGAAGGTGCTACTGCTTTATCAATGAGCTTTGAAGAATGTGCTAAATGGTTTAGCCCCCTGCCTTTTTCATTATCTGAGCATTGGTGAGATCTCACACCTTTCAGTACATCCATCCTTAGAGAACGTCTTTACTGTGACTGATAAAATAATGCTGCATCCACTCCTTGTTTATCACTCAGTACTTTGCTAACAAGCCAAATGTACCCAGAAGCTGGCAGAATAGCTGGGAGGGTTCTCAGATGTAAAGATACTTACACTAGAGGCAGGGACTCATGACAAGCCAACCATCTTGATTCCTGCTAATTTGGGTTATTCTAGGAGTCCCCCCCACCTCTGATTAGTTACTTCATAACTATAATCACAGAAACATAATCACAGGGATGTTATTTTGGGGAAATTATAATCTGATAGGGCTTTAGCAATTTATTTACATTGTTAATTGGTGGTGAGGCTATAAAAGTTACGAACTACCTCGTAAGTTCATGCCTGCTGACATTTGAATGGCATGTATTCACTGGTTGTTATTTATAATTTTGGGAGTATTGAACTGATGGAGATTACTCATGTTGAAAAGCTGCTGGAAGGCCTGAACTAGGAATTAAATTATCATAGCGGCTTCATTTTGTTAACAGTCTCATTGAAAATATCTTGCTTGCAGGACAATCAAACTCATCAGTGTTCTGCTCTTCCACTTCAGTAGACAAAGTTTTAATCAGTGGCACACTTGATCTTGCAGAATTCAAGGAAAATAATTTCCTGCATTTTTGAGATGAGCAAAATTCATGTAATCTAGCTTTAAAACTCCTGTCACTTTTTTTTCTTTCTTTTTGAATAATCAGCTTTACTTCATTCACTTGCCTTTTTCATGTAGCTTCAGTTATCTTGATGACCCAATGCTTAGATGGAATTAGCTCATGGATGAAGAGCAAGCAACTGAATCTGAACTCAAGCAAAGCAAATAATAGAGTGATGGTGAGATCAGCACATATTGAAAAATGTACTGTTTTCTCAGCAGTTGTATATTTTCGATTGGTCTTTGCATTTAGATGGTTTTAGAGAACCTTGTTACTCATTTCTGATGGTCTTATATAGCAGCACTGAAAAAAAATAGTTTTTTACTGTCCTTTTTTTTTCTTGGAGCTGCTATCCTATCTTAGCAGTCATCTAGCTCCAATTATTTTTTTTGCTTTTGGATGAAGCACAACAGCATATGCAATCTTCACCATCTAGCAAACTTAAGAAAATGAGTTGCATTCCAGGCCTTGCTTTTCTTCTTCAAAACTTACAGCCTGAACTCAGCTCTGGGATGGAGACCAGGAGTGCCAAAGCCAGTGCCAGTTACTTCTTTGGTGTAACTGAACTTTCTGAAATAAGGGTATAACCTATTTGTGCAGTAGCCACAAGTATTTTTTTTAAAATGGTGTTGTGTAGCTGAAGTTTGGGAGTAGTGTCCTAGGATACTTTAGAAAAGCTGTATTTTGAATAATCTTGATGTGTTACAGTAATATTGGAAAATGTGCACCTGGAGCTCTTGTGGTGGAGGCTGCTGAATCCATTGTGTGGAAGATGTTCCAGGAACTCCAGGTCTCTCAGGTAGCTTGGAACTGGGCTGTGTAGCCGTGTTAAGGTGAAAAAAATCATTTGGATTTTATCTAGAATACAGTGAGAACCCAGTGTAAAAAAAGAACACTGAAAACATGTTTTAAAGCTGACCATGGTTGCTGTGTTGTCATCCACTTGTAGTTTGATTCTCAGTTATGTCTAATCTTACATTTCTGTATTACAGACATGAGTTATCTTGAAAATTAAATAGACACCTAAAAACGCCGAAATCTCCACTTATTTCTGCTTTAAGTAGGCTTTTACTCCTCTGGGGCTAATTGCTTTTATAAACATTGTCTAACAATGTTGCTTGACTTTTCCAAGGGTCTGGTACTTAAGCTGTTGATCTCCTCAAATACTAAAAACATGTAATACCTAGCTCCAGAGGTGTTCATAAAACCAAATAAAATGATTTGGTGGAAAGTGCTAGGGAAGCGTTAAGATACTAGCCTAATAGAAAACCTATCAGTGGACTTTTAAAGCTTTTCCTCTTCAATTTTTATGGACTGTCTTAATTGACTTTTTATGCACTTATGAACAGGCTAAGAAGAAATGGTCTTTTCTTTTTTCCCTTTTTTTTACCTGCGAATAAGATAGAGGAACAGCTTCTAACTTTATTTTAGACTATCTTATACTATAGACTTCCTCTCCGAGAAGGGATTTTTCAGCTAATGAGGTCAGGTAAAGTTACACGTCTGCTAATGCAAGTCACAATAGTGAATAAAAGAATAGTACTCAAAAACATTTTGAGGTGTTTATGATCACAAGCTTTAAAAATAGTGGGGAACACAGCACTCAGTTTAGATGCTACACTGATTACTGAAGGGACACTAAGCTGCCCAAACAAAGTGTACGGCCATGGAGTATCAGTTTGTGTTGAAGAATCTTAATTTAGTGGCTACAGCTGAGTTGAGCCTTGATTCCTTGGGATTGTTCTGATAATCTGTCTCCTTACATGCAATGTGCAAGTTGCACAGGAATGGCTTTTCTATCTCAAATTCTCCATATGCTTCTCAAACTAAAGATCTCTAGAAGGCTTCCTTGCTCTTCGAGAAATTTATGAGATCACTCTGCATAAAGAAAAGAAAGATGCTCTGGCTTTTGCCTGTATCAATGAGGTACTAGTTTCCTCTTTGAGACGTCTCTGACAAGACCTGGCACTTGGTGATACCAGATCAATTTATTGTCTCAAACAACAGTCCTTGGCCTCAGTCTTGTCTCGGCACATGTCATGGTCTCACTCCAGCCAGCAACGACGGCCCACACAGCCACTTGCTCCCTCCCCACCTCCAGTGGGATGGGGGGGAGAATCATAAAAGTGAGAAAACTCATGTGCTAAGATAAAGACAGTTTAACAGATAAAGCAAAAGCCATGCCTACAGGCAAAACAAAACAAGGAATTAATTCACCCTTCCCATGGGCAGGCAGGTGTCCAGCCATCCCCAGGAGAGCAGGGGCTCCATCACATGGAAGGGTGATTTGGGAAGACAAACACCATCACTCAAAACCCCTTCTCCCCTTCTTTTTTGTTTCCCCAGCTGTATATGCTGAGCATGATGCCACACGCTGTGTAATATCCCTTGGGTCACTTGGGGTCAGCTGTATCCCCTCCCAACTCACTGTGCACCCCCAACTTCCTCACTGGTGGGGTGGGATAAGGAGCAGAAGAGAAACCTTGATGCTGTGTCAGCCCTGCTCAGCAAGAACAAAAACATCCCTGTGTTATCAACAGTTTTCAGCACAAATCCAAAATACAGCCCCATACCAGCTCTTGCGAAGAAAATGAACGGTGTCCCAGCCAAACCCAATACAGTGCACCAGTCTCATGCTGTCTGTTAGAAGGCAAGACGAGCCTCATTTGAAAGCTCCATCCTGGTTCACTTTTTTACCTGCAAAACCTGTCTGGTTTGGGAATAAATTCTACCCCTCTCCTACTCCTCCAAGAAAAGAGTTTCTACTTTATTAGACTTTGAAAATTTTTAAGGTGAAAACATGGAAGCAAAGGGCAAAGCAAATTACATTCCAGACTGTATTTAATAAGATGCTTTTCAAGCTGCTTTGCTAGTCTTTATCTAGTACCCTGGCACGTTCTAACTGCACAGTATTATGCATCTCTGAAGAAATTTGAGTGATTTTTCTCTGTTCCATCTGCACCAGGCCTTTTTTTCCAGCACAGATGGAGTATTAATGGTTATCCTGAGATTACTTTGGTTATTCAAAGGCTTTTGCTGTTTCCTCCACCCTTCACCAATCCATTTTTCTAAGTTCTTTACAAGAGTTTATTTATCTCCACTTTACTTCTTCCTGTCTACAGAACTGAATACACTTTTAGCATCTTTTCTATGGAGCTGTTAGTGCACTGGGATGGGGTATTAGACAAGAGCTATTTGTGGATTTTATTATGTTTGGTTACACACTTATAGTAATAGAAGTAGCATACAGTTTTTTACTTCACCACCACCATCACGGTAACAATGCTGTTAGTGAGCTAACTCATGCAATAGACAAAGAGATTATTAGCCATTCCAGTAATGGCTGGTTGACTGAAAACACTACAAATGGTCTGGAGGAGCAACACATAAGACTGTAAGTTTTGAGATCTTCTTTTGCTGCCAGCAGAAGTGCGCTCTGCAGAGGCCTTGAATAGATTCGGAGTAGTTAACAGCCATCAGCAAAGACTGCAACTGGATCTCCACTGGTAACTGATCACTGTACAATTAAGCTTAGCCTCCTACCAGTGATGGTCCCCCAGAGGAACTCTGAAATTCAAATGAAGAGATTTTGAGCTAGACCAAATGGTTAACAGCAGGGTGAGGAACAATGTTTGAAGGAAAAAGATATGAAAAAAATCCCTAACAGTTAACAACCCATAATCTGTTTTAAGACTTTTAAAGAACATGGCATGGGAGAGGCAGATAATATATCTGTCACTAGAGGAGAGGGAAGTAGGGTAAAATGCCACCTAGAGAAGTGTATCAACACACCAGATACTGGGGGGGACGGGAAATGTGCAAAATTTGCCTGCCTGAATAGAATAAACAGCTCAGAGGTCAGGCTATGCTGGAGTATAGAGTCAGAATAGAAAGCACTAAGACTTAATATGAAGATGAAACATGCAACGTGAAATTGCTTAAAATTTTAGAAGTGAGATGCTGTGAACACTGACCCCTCAGACAAAGGGAAATTCAAGAATGATGGTGAAGTGGCAAGGAATTTTATGCCTTAATTGTTGCTGTCTGAAAAGCTGAAATAAATTCTTAAGCATCGTGAGTTTTGTGGGTGACTGACGAGCAGCCTAAACAGGATGAAGTCTCTGAAAGAAAATACTGGAGCAATCTGAGAAACAAATCATTGTGAACATAGTGAACGCCTTGTTTCTGATCTGCTTTCCACATTTTGTTGCTGGGAATCTTCATGCTGTATTTTTACCCGGTTTAGGGCAGGATGAAAGGCTCTTTGACCTCATTTGGGACAGAGCTGCCTGTCACAAATGTTCCTCTGGATTATGAATTCTTGGCTGGCCTTCTTTTGGACAAAGTCAACTCACATCAAAAAGCTGAGCTTCTACTATGCTCGAGTGTGTTTCACAGGATTCCATATTCATGCCACAGTTGTTTTCTCAACAAACAGAATGGCCAAAGGATTCCATGGGTATTACTAAATGGTGTTTTCTTCTTTGGACTGTCAGGTGAGGGGGAGTGAGGACTTTCAGTGGGCTTCTGATCAGAGTTGTGCCACAAAACTGTGTCTAGTCTTTTCCACTGATGGCTGTGGGCTGTTACGACTACTGGATGGTGCTCAACAAAGTACCCTCTCTCCCAGCTATGCTTTGGAAACAAACACAGTATTTTTTTAAAGTTAAAAACATGTATTTTTATATGAAACGAAACAGTTATTCCGGGGAAAAAACCCCATCTACATTATTTGCTTTACATTTACAGTTAGCTGAGTTTTGTGATATCAGTGTTAGCTGATGAGGACAATGTTCCCCTTGTTCAGAGGATCGCGCTCGAGGTACTGGGTCTGCAAACAGGATAAGGCATACTTAAGGAGCGGGGTCAACGTAATCCAATCTATTTCCGCTCATTTCCTGGAAAATACTTTAAAACCATTATATTTTGCATGACCTCGCCGTGTCCGATTGAGCGATTCGGCGACAGCTTACGGGCCGTCAGCGTTACTCTGTGTCGGGGCGGGCGGGTCCCCTGCGCCCC
>WEIT01039488.1:0-13670 GCA_013389985.1 Dryoscopus gambensis | reverse complement strand
TGTGGAGAGATGTTGTGTTTTCTGATTTAATCTGGCAGACAAGAGTTTGCTTCTGATACTAACATCAAAATTAATTTTTAATTAGAAAAATCTCATGCTTCCATATTTTTCAGTTTTCTGTCTTGTTTATAGAGTGAACATGTTGGATTAACAGAAGTAAAAGTGTTCCAGTTTAAAAGACTTAAAATATTTCCGTTTAGTCTTTCTAGGTTAATGAGTGCTTTTATGTTCTTCCCCCCTGCACCCTCCTGCCTTACTACATCCAGTCTACATGTGGGTAGATTTTGACAACGGCTCCTGCAAGAAGTGTTTCCCAGTAACAGGAACATGTTGAAGACATTTTCATTATTTAAAAAGCAGACATGTTTCTCTGTCAGCAAATTTGCTGCACATATGAAAGTGGGATGGTATTTTTATTGTGGACTTGAAGAACACTGTATTACAGAATCACGGAACATTCTGAGTTGGAAGGAAACCACAAGGATCACCAAGTCCAGCTCTTCAGTGAATGGCCCACACAGGGATGAAACCTGTGACTTTGGCATTATTAGCCCTATGCTCTTACCAGCTGAGCTAATTCCAGGGCCTTAATAACCCTTTTCAAAACTGAAAGGATCCTCCAGATTTGCAGGATTATACTTCTCTTGTCCTTTAATTTCTCATTAGCTCTTCTCTTTTGGAATACTTAACAGGAAATTTAGGATGACACATAGAAGAGGTGGCACAGAAAATTTTGTTGGCAAAACCAGAACTATGTGTTTCCAGAACTATGTGTAAAGCTGTCTGTTGATTTCAGCCACAAACAGTCAACCTGTTGTATCTTAGGTATTTATTTAAAGTTGTTGAGAATAGTTTCATTTACTTTGTATGGAAAAAATACTAGAAATATGAAACTTTATCTATGTTGTCCGTACAGATGTTTATAGGGATGTTGAGAAGCTCTCAGGTATTGTGTAAACAACCTAATTCATAAGCCAGTAGTATAAAGAAGGCATAGTTAAAAACTGTTTGACATGGTTAGTTTATTTTCTTCTCACTGCACCTTTAAAATGGTGGACAACATTTTCAAAATGTCTCTCTATTTTGGTGCTTTTATTACGCCTCCACCCCTGCCTTGAGATTCACTAAAGGTCTTGATTTGCAGTGGGTAGCGATCTAGTACTTTCACAAAGTCTAGGGTTCTTTAAAATGTCTAAAGGTTGGTGCCACTCCCCTGTAGAAATTAGAAATGAAATCAAAATTACTTAAAAGACATGTAGCAAGATCACTTAGCTCAGAGAATTTGATGTTGTTAAAGCATATTAGGTAAATCTAGACCCTTGTTTTGCTAGGCATTCTACTTACTATATATAATCTCTTTTAAGTCAAGGACTCATGTTAAAAAAACTCAAACAAGTAAATTAAAAAATAAGAAAATCATAAATCTAATTTAAATCATAAATCCAATATTGCCCATATAATAGCCTATTATTCTAGTTCTTTGATGTATAAAAAACCACACATTTTTATCACAGCATGACTTTCACTTCAGTGCAACATAAATGCAATTCTTTCATCAGTAATTTCCATATATATATACAAATCTTGAAGTAAAAGCAGTCATAAATCACACCTGAATTAGATTTGATGACCAGTCTACAGAATGTATATACTTCTTTTTCTGAGTAACTGGTTTTATAGTTTTTCCCTTTTGCTGTACTAAATATTATGATTAAGGACAGCAGCAATTTTAAATATTTTGAGTAAAATTATGAGTAGTTACAATGTTTCTCATTCAGTAACAGATTTTAAAGGTAACAATTCTTAGAGAGTTAAAAAATAAAATAGTTTGTTCTAAGCTAGCAGAACTAGAAAATAGTTGTAGTGAGTTTCAAATCTGGTGATCATGCCAGACAGAGTACAGTTGATGTAGGTGGAGCTGGCTGACTTCTGCTGAGGACCTACCCTGCTGCCTGTATGAGAATTAAAATTCCTTCACTTGAAGGATGTGTAGTGGAGTTATTTCAATGAAATGGTGCAAATTTTTTTTAATGTTTTCAGACTCTATATCAAAGTGTGTCCCATATTGGTTGGAATCTCTCTTGAGACTGGAAGTTTAGTTACCTGGCTCATCCTGATGGCTGTGGCTTCTTGTGTAAGGATGCAAGAGAGAAATGACGTAAGGGTGCCCGAGGTTGCGCCAAACTGTGTTGCCAGATGTGGTCGAATAGGAAATGTTTTTTTTTTAGCCTGGCTGTCACTGTTTGGGTACTTTAAGACCTCTCACCCAAGAGGGGGATGCTTCCATTTTTCTTATCTTCATCCTACGCCTGGATAGTTAATTGCTGAAGTGTTGCTGTGAGGGAGTGCTGGCAGCCATGACTACAGGTCACTGAGGCTGGAGCAGAGGTGCTGTTTTCATCACCATGCTCCATCTCTTGTCTTATGAAGCAGATGGGAGTGGAGTCTTTCTCACTTGTGCTGTTGCTGACATGGTTGATCCAGGATCTGAAGGCTTTTATTTTTTTATATCCTTCATAATGTTTCTCTTTTTTCCTCCTCTGTTGTGCCACGGTTCAGGCAGGAAGAGTGGCTGCCCAGAGGACGCTGCGGTGTGACTGGTACGTGCATGATGTGTGTGGTACATGGCAGAGCTGTGCACGCCGAGGCGGAGAGTGTGGGTTGCTCAGTTGAGACCCCTTATTCAGAGGAGAGGTGACTGCATATCTTCATGTGGGGTGATGGGGGGAGACCAGACAGTGGGAGTTCTATGTTGGTTTCAGCTTGTTTACTGTGGGAATTGTAGCTGGGTAGAGCCTTTTGAAAGCTGTGTTACGTGCGAGAAGGTAAGTGCTCTCATGAAACACTAATAAGGATGTAAGAGAAGACAAGAAGGGCCATGTGGAAAAAATGGACAAATGGGCCATCTGTAATATTAGAGACACTACTGCTAGATTCTAGTAGTGTTTCTAAAGTCATAAATTGATAATGCTGTTAGTGTTAGATGCCAGAACTGCTGCTGGTGTCCAACAGCAGGAGTGATTTTCCCTCTGGGAGAGAGAGTTCTGCTGTCCCTGTGGAGAGAAGTGTAATAAAAATATGGAAACCAGTGAATTATGTTGTTGTTTACTGACATATATTTTACACAATACCTGCACTGTTGCATTTCAAACATGGTCAGATATGTAACCTAGAACAAATTAGGAGAGTGTATTGGACTGTTTTGTGTTAGGCACTAGGATGGTACATAGAAGGGCATAAAAAGGAAGGGAAAGGACAAAGTATTTGAGCTGTTGATAGATAAAGGATAAGTAAGACTGATGTCACCGCTCAAGAAGGAGAATGCAAAAATTGTCTTCTCCTTCATGGAAGAACACAGCTCTGCTTAGTGGTATTGTTTTCTTAAGTAGCAGGCCCAGGCATACATGGGCACCCGCTTAAAATGGGACACTTGCGAATGCCAAACGAGAGATAGTACTTGCCTCATAGAACTCATCCTGCTAATATCCTAGAGGGTACGATGGGTGAGTGCAGGCAGGTAGGGAGATGCAAGGAGACATTGAAACAGTCATCTCTAAGCTCTGTACCAATGTACTGGTCCTGCTGTGAAAACAGGGCAGAGACCTGTGCTCCTGAGGGCCTGGTGCTGCTTATAGCAGTTGTTTTCTCCTTGGCATAAGTGGAGATGCTTGGGGAATGTGTCAGAGCTGCTCAAGCTTCTTTAAGAAAGAGTTTTGACAGAGCCCCGAGACTGTCAGCACCTACTTGTACCAATGGTACGACTAAGACTTCTGTCGATATAATGAGCGCCTCAGTAAGGCAAGCAAAGTTGGAGAGATGTCATAGGACAATAGGAGAAATAACAGCTTGAGGTCTCTGTACTCTCAGAAAAGTATTAAAGTGACTAATAATAATTTGTTTGTGGCTATATATACTTTAGAGCAATGAATCAGAGCATTTCACAAACACTGTAGTGTACTGTATCCTGTTGCAACTTGAAGTTCTGTGTTGCTCTAAACCAGTGTGTCTAACTTTACAGAGGTGTCTTATATATATCAACAGTTGTGTACTGAAGAAGTGCTGTCTGGCTCCTGAGAGAACAGTGTCAATTAAATCAGGCAGGAGAAGGTCACCTTGGGTCATAAACTATGTGCAAAACATAAAACCATTCAGACTTTACCAAAAGTTTTTTATACAAACAAGAAACAAGGTAAAGTAGTGAATATATTTGATTCCATTTCAGATTTTTGTAACCTAATAAACTGCACCCCCAATCTGATAATCTGATAGTATGCAGAAAATCCTATCAGCATGCATATTCTTTTTGCTTTTTTCTCCTGATTAGGTAAAAAAATCTCAACTTTGTTCATGTTTATAGCAGGTAAACTCTGCATTATGGACCTGACAATGTAGTGTTACAAAAAGAACCCAGTTGATTTTGGGAAATTCTCATATTAGAAAACAGTGAAAATACTGTGTGCTTGACAGCAGATAGTCTGGTGACATTTGGGTAACTTTGTTTACCACTCAGGAGGTCAGTGCAAGCAGCTAAGCAGTTGGTTCCATGTACAAATAAGTAGATCCCATGTGGCTAAATGGCAGTGACAGAACGTTGCAGATTGGGCCTCATTTTTCATTTCCTGCTTTTAGAATAGTTCCATTCAAATCCCTTCTTTTTTTTAGGGTTTGATATATTGCAATCCATGTGTTTGGGAGTTAAATAATGAATATCTGTGAAAATTAGGTATGAGCAAATCAAGTGGAGAGGATTTGGAAAATGTAAAATGGTTTTTAGATTCACAGAATATATCAATTTTTCGAAAATATTTTTTTACTCCCAAGAAAAAGCACTATATTATGTCCAAGAAACATCAGTTGTGGCAGGGAATGGCGGGGGGGGGGGTCAAGGGGAGAAGAATAGTTTTATCTGAGTAAAAGTTCTGTGCAGATGCTGAAGAAAACGAAAGATGATGTTGCATGGCAGAATTAATCTGTTTCAGCAAGTATATATGCTGTAGATGGAGTAGCAGCTGAATTGCTGTAGAAATTAATTTGCTCCACACAGAATATGAATAATTTACTAGAATAAACATGCAGGGCCATGATGGGAAGCCATCTATTCAGTGTGTCTCTAAAGAGACAAAAAATGAAAGTAGTCTTGTAACTTGCTCTTTGCAAGCAGAGAGGGAAGGCATAAAAAGATTTCTTGGGCTGTGTTTATGACAGGATGGAGAAGCAGGATGGAGAGTAGCCACTCCGCATGCTGCCATCTCGAGTAAATATGGGTACCCAGAAAAATGGACTCACCAGCTCTGGCAGCCGACAACATAAAGGAAGGGTGTTTAGTGTTCTTCCTCATATCAGTGGGTGTTTCTTTCGCCTGGAGGAAGGAAGAACTGGAATCCTGGAGCAGTGCACCTGTGTACTGTTCCTTGCTCAGGACCCGTGACGATTGTATCTGCGTTCTGCATGATGACCACAAAGCTTGTATGGTTACTGCCAATAATACAGTGGTGAAATATCGTTTTAAATCAGTTAGAATAATTTACAAAAAAAAATTTGTAAAATAATTTACAAAAAAATGTGTTTTAATTTTGTTTTCCTTCTCAGTGAAGTAATAGAATATTCCAGGTCTCCAGCAGAAGCGTGACAGAGGGGGAATGAACTCCTTATGGAGGTGTATGCATATGACTTGTGAAGCGAGGCCTTTGCCTGCCATCCTGACTGGAGCAGCGTGCTGGTGCGTTCCCAGTCAGTGGGAATGGGACATCAGCATGCTAGGGAGCAGCGGGAGCAGCCTGGCAGAGGAGAGAAAACCCTAATGGTTTTCATGTGGTCTGTATTAGAAGATGCTCATGTCTGATGCAAAGTATTGAATGGTTAATTTCCACTGGGACCAGTTGAATCAGTACACTGTTAAGGAGCTAGAACCCTGACTTCTGTTCTAGCCTGATGCCACATCCGTAAGCACACATGCAGCTGTCCCCAGTTTTCTCTAAAACATCATGTAAGTGTTACATTTGGTTTGGCTGTGCATGTAAAACATAGCCCGTGGGATGAAAAGTTGTTGTGGTGTTGGAGAGCTTTTCTGGCAGCTGGATTTGGTGAAGTGTACATACCTGAAGTGGAATTTGGGCAGAGTTAACCAGGAGTCTATACAGGGTTGTTTGAGATCTCTTAATAGCCTCAAAAAAAAGAGGTGTGTCCATAGGGTGACTGACCCTCAGCCAGTGGTTGAATTTTAATGCACTTGTTAAAATGCATTACTTCTAGATGGTTGAAGGTGACATAAAATATGCCTTTACTGGTGTGATAGCAAATTGTTTTGTCACAGTAGTTGAACTGGGCACTGCTGTTGGCATGTTTGCCTTCAGATGCGTTATAACAAGCATTTTAGAGGTAAGAGCTGATGTTGCCACTCTTGGACTCCATGCTAGTAGTGCTGGCAGAAACACTCTCTGAAGCTACAAAAAGGTCTCTGTTAATGATCACGGTCTGGTTTTCTGACTTGGTAACACTTCCCACCACATCAAGTAATTTGGAATTTGGGCTTGCATAGGGACAGGTGAAGTAGTTCGTTGTGAGTCGGCAAAAGGGATATTGGGTATCCAGGTCTTCAAATGCTTGGTTTCAGTAACGTAGATGCATACCATTTTCCTTCTGCTTGTTTTGCTATTGAAAGAGGAACAGCGAGATTTCTTCTGCTGCTGATGCTTGTAAAATTCTGACTCACAGAACTGCTTCTCTAACCACTGCTGGGAAATGAGTTCAGTGGGGTGGTTGATGGAGCAGCTGCTCCCTGCGCCTTGCCCAGCTGAGAAGATTATTCTGCTGTCAGTTGATTTGCTTTTCCTGCCTACCTGAAGTTCTTCCACTTCGGGTGATCATCTTCTGGTGAATTTGCAAAGTCTTACACCTTGGATCCATTAGTGAAGCAGACTTTCTTGTGCACACTTAATTTGTTGTGCCCTCATGAGAGCAGTTTCATGCTACCCACGGCTTATGATTAGTCTGGCTTTTGAAGGCTGATTCAGCAGGCATATCTCCTATAGTAGTCTCAAGTGCAGCAAGTATTATGCATATCTGCTGTATCAAATTCCATGGAGCTTGTGGGTGGTTTGGAAATAATGTAAGCTAAGCAGTTTTTGAGCACAGCTTGTTTCTGTAGATGAAGGCACAATAGCTTCTACAAAGCGCAGCTTTTAAATTTTTTTTGTCATGTACACTAATAAAGAGCTGAGAAGTAAGACGTTTAAGTGAGAACTACTCTTTCTTTGTGATCTGGGTGATGTAGGAGAACCCACATTGCAATGTTCAGGAAATGCTGGAAAACATGTAAGTGGAAGATTGCAAAGTTTGAAAGGCAGTGCCTGAGACGTACATCAAGTTTTAATAATTTTACATGTGCATAGATCTATGTGTGTGTAGTGATTCCACTGTATAGCATTAAGAGCTTAAGGTTTGTCTCAGGTTATATTGAACTTAGGAGACAGCTGGTAGCTCTTGATAGTGAAGAAATACCTGTAAAGGATTTTTTAATTTTAATATGAGGGATGATGACATATTATTTTCTTTTATATAAGATCAGTGGCTCCATTAAAGGGTCCTCATATTTTTTTCGTAAGTGTGTGGTAAACCACTTAAAAAACCCCCATACAAACGGACTTTCTTTTTTAAGGTCCGGCTTATAGTTTTAGAAGAGGTATTGCTACTGTTTCTCCCCACTAGCATTTACTGCTGAAGGGATACTTTTTATCATGTCTTTTCATATCCTTTTACTTTTCAAAAGGGAAAGCTTCATGTGCAGATAGCATGTTGTTCCCTTCATATGGAACCCATGAACAAATAATACCAGTGGCAGGAAGGGCACGAGTCACAGTAGTATGACAGAGACTTGTTCTACAGCCTCCCTGTGATCTGAATGCAATGAACAGTAGAGGGGAATGTAGCATGGGTAGTAAATCTTTACAATTTTTCCTACTTTTACAAATCCATTAGCTCCATAGCTGCTGTGTCTTTTGCAGGAGGAACTGAAGGCAAGTGTGGTATTGCTTGGGTAGTGTTCCTGAAGGTGGAGGCACACTGCCACAGCTCAGTTCTGTGTACATTTCTCTTGCTGTGTTGTTAAATGCAGTAGTTTGCAGGGAACACCTTGTGCTCCTTCAAAGAATCTACACCTAAGAATTCTTAACTATTCCCTGTGTTACTTTTGCATCCAATTGCAAATGTGTCAGCCTTTCTGCTGAAAACAACAGAATCTGGAGGTAGGAGAGGGCAGAATTGCAAGCTTGCTTATGTTATATATAATCCAGTTGGTTTATAATGCTTCTCTGTAACCAGCTGATGTTTCTTCTTTGAGCACAGTGTTTGATCGGTGTTATACATTTTTGCTTTTGCTTATCATGACATCTGACACTACCATTGTCCCTGTTGTCCCTTTGATGGTTTTGTAAAAATCATGGAGTTACTTCTAATACACACCATTTTTGTGAACCTGACATCTCTTTTTTTTTCCCCTCAGGTACGGTGGACTTGGGAGAAGAAGCTGTTCTTTTAGTACAGGGATGCAAGTTCAGAGGAATGCCTGTTATGGCAGTATTACAGATGTGTCAGTAGGCAGTTCTGAGGAGCAGCAGAGCAGCCACTTTCAGTAGGACAACAGGTGATAAAGCATACATTAAAGAGGAAGAACAGCTTGGCCTCTTAGGCTGAGAAATGCAGAAGCTGGACATATTTGAGGGACCAGCATTTTTGTCTGTCAGTAACCAATATCCTGTTACAGGCATGGCCTGTATAGGAGCAGCACCAAGCTCTCTAACATACATCCTAGTCCTAAAATTACTTGCCACTTTGCATGCCAAAGGACAGTACACTGGCAGAAGAATTACTTCAGTGTATATATATATATATATATATATATAACTGAAGAACCTTGTTAGTGTTATGAACAGTTTTTTTTTGATTCAAGAGATGACTGAACCAGGAGAGCAGCAGCTAGCAAGTTGGGCCAGAAGAGGTTGAACCCTATGTCTCATTGAAGGAGGAACAAATACTGTATCAGTAAAAGCAGTTCCAACATTTCCGTGGGCATTAGAGACAAAAAGCATAGATAGAGGTCTTTGTAATCTGAGCAAACAGGTGCTTGGCAGTAACACTATATGAGCACAAACATCAACTCTTTGTAGTGATGGCAGCAGTATACTAACCTAGAGTGTGTTCTCTTTTGATTACTTTGTTTTATTGAAAAAGGATCGGTCCACTTAAGTTTCTTAGGGATCTTCTGCTTTGTAGAGTAAGTTCTTCCTGAACTAAGCAAGATGTATTGGCAGTGCGTAAGTGCTGTATTAATTTGGAGGTGAGGGTTATTTCCATATTCTGATGCATCAGACCTTGGTGATCTGAATCAGGGTAGCCCAGACGCCTCAGTTATCCAAGTGTAAGAACTGAAAGGTTGCATGTGAAAATAGAAGTCTTCAAGTGGTGTTGCACTGGTTATGCTCTTAGCACATAAATTTTCCTGTGCATTGGCAGATAAAGGAACTTGGTGACCTACTAGGTCTTTTCCATCTCTTACATGATTGTCCATGTTGAAGCCCTAGAGCATCACTGTTGTTGCCTCCTGAGCCAGCTGGCCTCAGGGAAGGAATCTGTCTGTCAGTGACTAGGAGAGCTCGCCAACTGGCCATGAGTTGTGTGCTGGCTCAGGAGACCCCTCCTTCATACTCTTATAGCCTGCAGAAATGGACCTCTCTATTATCTGAGCCCATGATTGCTTGGAGATTGGTGGGCTTTCTAACGACCCAGGGATAATAGCCTTGCACTTTATAGTGTTCTGCTGCCCTTTAAATTTGAAGTGTAGTGAGAGCAAAGTGTGGCAGTTCTTGAAATAGTGTGGAAATGGAGCCAGCCTGGGATCTCTGTGGAGATCTAAAGCAAGTGGAGTGCAATGCGCCATACCATACTGCTGGACCAGTGCATTGCTTTGCAGCCTCCGAGTTCTTCACAGTAACTGAAATACACTCAGTCCTACTGCAGGTAAAGGGGAAAGATAACTGTGGCATTCCCGCTGGCGTTCTGTCTGTGAGATGGATCCCACGTGTGGCACAGGGCTTTCAGGCAGAGGGAGCATGTCTCCCATGTCTTCAGTGCACTGAGATTAAGAGAAGTGTGCAACTCATGAGCTGGGAGTGTCAATTACCACTGTATGAATCTTCACCCTTCTTTCCTCCGGAGCCAACATAGCAATGGCTTCTAGAACATTACTACAGTGAAAAAAAGAAGCCTTTGAATCCAAAATACCATATTTTCTTTTTCGTGTACACAGACTTCCAGGTGTTATAGAGGAAAGGGTAAATGTGTAAAGAGATGAATCTCTCTTAAAAGGATGAAGAAAAGAGATAATCAGGTCGGTTAAACAAGAGGACAGCAGAGGCAGGAGAACAAGCAGATGAAAAATATGTGAATAAAGTGAAGAGAGAATCTGATATTTGGAGAAATGGTCATGTTCTCAAAAATGACTAGAAGTTTTGGGACCTCCCTGTCGCTATTTCTCATGAGGATTAGGTTCTGGGACTCTTAAGTCACTATTGGAAAGGTTCTTTTTAGATTCCTGAATTGCTTCGTATTGTTTTAAAAACTTTAACCCCAGTCTGACACACTAGGAGAAGCTCACTGTCACTGAAACTATATGATAATGGGAAATACATACATGCCTGTGTACTACACATATAGGATGCTGAAGGAAGCAAGATGAAGGAGCACTGATAGCACAGAGCCAGGTGGAATATGATGTACTCTCAATTTCCAGATCATAGAAGGAAGCGTATTGAGTTTTGAAGTGCCTGGTCACAAAGGCTGAGCAGACAAGTGAGTCAGAATAGAGGTCTATACAGCCTTGTATAAATATCTTGTAATCTTATTTACCAGTCTGTATTTATTACCCCCTCCACTTCCTGTGATCAGTGTGACATTTCTTTTGTCAACAGGTGCTCTGAGAATATCCTTCTATGTCTTTTAAGCCACGAAAGCTTTCTGATATGTCTTACATGCCACAATAATATCTTGACTTACAGTGATATAAAGCACCTTTGGATGCTGAGTTTATATTCAAGGAAAACCACAAAGTCAGCCTACATTCAGGGTATGTTAGTGTAAGACCATGTCTTTGAATAGCTAATTCCTATGCATCATGCTCTGCACTGTCCTGATATCTGGAGATTAAATAGCATTTTTTAAAGTGGCCCTAATATTGTGCATCTTCTGGCAGAAGTTCTTAAAATCTGCACTGATTGTAGTTGTTCAGTAAAACGTAAGTATGCCCCTTAGGAGAACTGAAAGGGAAAACAGCTTATCTGCACACACCTGAAACTGGAAGAGACAATTCACTGGAACTTAATTGGCTGCATGCTGGAAAGACTAATGATGATTCTGCATTCCATTGGCAAAGAAATGAGGTAGATGGCAAAAAAAGCTCTTATTATAGTGCCTGGGTAGTAGAAATTTATGAGAAGCTTGTTCTGCTTTTGCAACCCGTGATGTCTATTCAAAATCTTTCCATAAGGTTTTTGAGGGAAAAAGCTGCAATACTGTATGTAATCTAAAGAAAAACGACACCTGCACCAAATCTGACAATGACTTAATTTCTGTCATGTCATATCCTAACTTCTGCAAATGTACTATTGCTGTAAAAGAGTAATTTAACCTTATTTGCAGTGTTTTCGTAGTAAAAGGATGCAGAGTGGGAAAAGGAAGGAGAAGCAGCTATTTTATGTTGATGTAATACTGCCAGTAAGGAAAGAATAAAATTGCTCATGTCTTTTCTCAACTTTGTCTTTCAGCAGCTCTTGCTGTTCAGAGGAACTTAGCTATGATATTGATCAGAGGGTGAAGTAGCTAGAATAGGCATTGACATGAAGGATGGAGTGCTGGCCGAATTGTAGGAATTTGGAAGAGACTATCCATTTTAGTTAAACATCTCTCTTCGGTAAGGGACATAGGGAAGTCCCTATGGCTTTGACTAGAGATTTTTGTAGCCAGTATCTTACAGTATCTTGTTTCAGCTGATAACCAATAGCTAAGGTCAGTGGTAAAAGGGGAGTAAGAACCGGGAAACACATTTTGGTATTTCATCTTTATATTCTGATTTCCAGTTGACTGGAACTTCCTTAGCTGTAGGTTTTTAATTGGAATAGTTCTGCATGCCTTTTTTTTGTTTGTTTTTCCACCTTCCATGTATTAGTCCAATTGAACTTTTAACTCATGAACATTTTTGGCATAAATCTCATCCTCTTGCAATTGATGACACAACTTGGCTAGATTTTGTAGGAAGAAAACCACTTTGTTCATGAGCCTTTCACCTGCTAATTTAATTTGATGACTGCTGTTTCTTTTGAAGGAAATGCTGAAAAAGTCTTTATTTACTTCCTTCACATGTGAATTATTAGACATGAAAGGCATTTATCATAAATCTCCAGTTAGTTCTTTCCAGGCTGAAAATACCTTCTCTTTTTAGTCATTCTTTACACTGCATATGTTCCATGTTTTTCATCAAGCTGATCGTCCTTCCTTGTTTTTTGGTTCTGTTGTCTTTTCTGAGACAAGCCAGCCATACACAGTGCACAGTGTTAAAGATAAGATGAACCTCTCATTTAGTTTGTGGTGTAATGTTCTTTTTTTTTTTGTCCTAAAAATTTCTAAAATTTCATTTGCATGTTTGACTAGCCCTGAGCACCGAGCTTAGATTTCGTAAGGTTTCTACTATAACCCCGAAAGTTGTCAAGCGACGTGTCAGCTATTTCAGATCCCATCCACATGTCATGGAGAACTGTTTTAAGCAGTTATTAAGAGTAGATTTCATTTGTCGTTTGGTCATGATATTGTTAGTTGTTGGTAACTCTTGTCAGATAGTTTTGGTATTTTAATTTCTTGAATAACTTGGTGACATCTGCAAACCTTGACGTTTGAATTGAAAATATGATTCATTTCATGCTTTTTATGGATTATTTGGTAGTATGTTGGACAGCAACAGCTATGATTCCTGCAGGACTTCACTGAATTTCTTCTTTGAAGAAACTGTCCTCTTCCTTTTCTTTCACCTTATTTCTGCCCACCTCCCCCACCACCCAAGTCACTTCTAGTCTTCACCCAGAGCAGTGTCAATGAGGGAATTTTCTGTAATTCAAGAGGAGTTTTTCACAATGATCTCTCATGCCTGAATGCACAGAGATCTTCTTCATGCATTAGAGATCTTCTTCAGAGATCTCTAATGTATGAGAAGCACATTTCCTTCTATAAAACCTGTCTTGGCCTTTCTGCAAAAAGAGGAGTCATTAGATTGTTGGCAGTAAGGGGCATTCAAAAACTGCAAATTCAATGGCAATTAAAAATGAGGGCTGATGAAAAACTACTTGTGAAACTGAATTTTGTATGTCACAAAGCTGTGGCTGTAAGGAACACTCTAAATATTGGGGCATTGACTGAGTTGACAGTAGGGACTCTCAGTTAATTTCAGATACTTATTTTAAAATGTTTTGTTTTGTGATTTAATGGAAAACATGCTTCTAATGCAGACTTTATTTGAGCGCCAAGTCCAGAATTTCAGCATAAAGCCATTTTCTAGTTGTTCAGCCTCCTGGCAGAAGCGATGGTTACATTAGTTTACACTTCTGTAGCTTCCATGTATCTGAGAGGAT
>WEIT01039487.1:90521-106013 GCA_013389985.1 Dryoscopus gambensis | reverse complement strand
GCCATTTTCAATTTTTCACCTTAATCTCATGATGAAACTTCACATTACTATAGTCAAAACCAAGCACAATATTTTGATTACTTTTAAATTGTTCTTTTCCTTTGTGGAATTATTCTGTATGGCCAAAACCAGATCTGAAGTCCTTTCTGAAAATGCAATTCCCATGCAAGTGAATTTGTTACACATCATTCAGTTCTATTATACTTGGCAGATGATCTTTTGCTCACTTTTAACGGTAAATTCCTCAGGAGTTTTATAGACAGTACTTGAAATGGTAATTCAGACTCTAAAATGAAGCTGGTAGACAAATGCAAAGAGCTGGAATGATCTATCATTATATATGGACCATTTCAGCAACCATTTGTGAGAATAAAAGCACAAAATNTTTTTTTTTTTTTGAGAAACACCCTATTCTGTTCCTTGGAGGCTTTAAACAAGCCTGTTCACAACAATAGCTGGGTTTCTTCCCGGAGTGCATTAAGCAACATGACTACTGTCACATATTGTTTTCCTTTCATTCTCTTCCCTGAGGGAAAAGCATNGCCATTTTCAATTTTTCACCTTAATCTCATGATGAAACTTCACATTACTATAGTCAAAACCAAGCACAATATTTTGATTACTTTTAAATTGTTCTTTTCCTTTGTGGAATTATTCTGTATGGCCAAAACCAGATCTGAAGTCCTTTCTGAAAATGCAATTCCCATGCAAGTGAATTTGTTACACATCATTCAGTTCTATTATACTTGGCAGATGATCTTTTGCTCACTTTTAACGGTAAATTCCTCAGGAGTTTTATAGACAGTACTTGAAATGGTAATTCAGACTCTAAAATGAAGCTGGTAGACAAATGCAAAGAGCTGGAATGATCTATCATTATATATGGACCATTTCAGCAACCATTTGTGAGAATAAAAGCACAAAATTGGGGTATCAACACAGTGTTTCTTTTGAGAAACAGCCAATATCTTCCAGACAAACACGATAATTTTGATCCAATACTGTACTTTTTTGTACTTTTTCTACAATGTGCTTTTTTAAAACATCTCTGAGTTGATTCCAGTGGTATTGTGCCCAGATGTGTTACAGATATTTTACCTGTTAAATTGCTGACATTTGATTATCTTTTCCTTTCTCCCATTCCTTGGACTTTCCTATCATCTCATGATAAAGTTTCTGGATTATTTGACTCTGATCTTGATTTGAAAAGCAGAGATGGTAATTATTTTTTACCTCCTGGTCTGATCCAAACCCAACCCTGCTTATCAATCTGCTCTTTCCAGCCAGGAATGATTTAATTTTTCAACGCTGTAAAGTGATAGACTTTTCACCCTTAATAGTTTGAAAAGTCAGGATGAGAATTAAGTATCTAAAGTCAACAAAATGGGCTCAAGGTCTCTTAGAAACATGAGCAAATATAATTTTGTGTCTAGTTTGAGGATCTAGAACAGATTCTCTACATTGAAGGAAAGGAGGGGAAAAAAGTGCAAAAGAATTGGGATATGAAGGCAGATAGAAAACTTGCAATAACTTCATCAACAGCTCCGATTTTCCACAGCTCCTTTATATACAGTGTAGAAATTACTCAGTGGTCTATTTGCTGCCCTGTGGTCTGCTCCCCTGGGATTTGAGCTAAACCAGGGGTGACAGAAGTATTGAAGGACCATTTAGCACAGCAAGAACACATCTATCTGAAGTGATACGGATTGCTGCTGGGCTTAGTAAAACCAGATATCCTTCAGCTGTGTGACAAGAAAAGTTTCACTGGCAAGTTGGTAAAAGAAACACCAATTTCAATATCAACGTCCTGACTTAAAAATGCAAAATAATTGCTCTTTCTGGTCATGTTTAGCATGTTTTTTCTATTCTATAAATTTTTCATTACATTAATTTATTTTTTTCATGGACAAAAAAACACCCCAAAATTGCCATGAAAATCTTCTTGAATTAAATATTTTTAAAATGTTGAAAGAAACATGAAGAATTTATAATAAAGAAAGTCTGCCAGTTCATACTCTTAAATCTTATCCATTGCAAAGGTCTTTAGCATGTACTAATTACTACAGACTGACCAAAACAGGCAGACAAGCGGTGTTAGACGATACCTGTGTGACAGGAGTGGCCTTTTCACTTTTTACCAACTTTTAAAATCCTTTCTACTCCTTTACAGGATGTGAACATCTTGTGTTCAAAGGAGCCTTGGGAAATGTACCCAGAAGCAAAATGTGTGCAGAAGCAAGCAGACTATTAGACATGGTGCTAACTCATCTGGAAGAGGAGCTGAGAACCCACTGCATGTCTCTTTCTCTCTGCCTCTATTGCAATCTAACTTCTTGTGCTTGAGCTCCATGTGAAGGCATAATTCACATTTTTCTAATTAGTCACCAGACTAAACAGAGACAGCCACATCTGACTTAGTCACTCCACGCTCCCTCTTCTGGTAAATGGACCCCTTCTCAGTGTAGTCAGTGGAGACTAATGTGATTCATTCCATTCTAAAGTAAAAGATAAAATTAGGCCAAATGAGTCACTCCCAGGATTTCCTATTTCTCTACACAGACTAAAAATGGGTCTTGGGAGACTAAATCTGTTTGAGACAACTTCTTTGTAGACTATTAATAATGGATGAGATTGGTCTTGTTGAGATGTCTGTCATTACACTCAAGGCAAGGTCATACTAAACCATCTTTTTGTCCTCTCAGCCACACCCTTACCCAGCGTGTTCCACACCAACATCCCTATGGTCTGCACATAGACACCTGAAATGATTTCTCAAGGGAAGGGGGAAATTAAACAAGGATTTCTCCTTCTTTCTCCAGAAAATTTGATATCCTGACTCTGTGCAGGCTTATGGCAGCGCCTACAAGCCCAAGTCATGGACAGGGTTTCTGTCGTACTGCATTCTACACAGAAAAATGAAATCATAGGGTCACAGAATTGTTTGGAACAAGGTAGCTTAAAGAAGGTAGCTTAAAGATCATCCAGTCCAGCTCCACCTGCCATGGGCAGGGACACCTTCCACTATCCCAGGGTGCTCCAAACTCCATCCAACCTGGCCCTGGACACTTCCAGGGATTCTCTGGGCAACCTGTGCCGGGGCCTCACCACCCTCACAGGAAATAATTTCTTCCTAACACCTAATCTAGCCATGCTCTTTGTCAGTTTGGAGTCATTTCCCCTTGTCCTGTCACTGTAGACTCTCTTCAGCTCTCTTGGAGGTTCTTTAGACACCAGAACCGTGTCTTCTACAAGCTGAACACCCCCAGCTCTCTCAACCCATCTCCAGAGCAGAGTTGCTATAGCCCTCTTGATCTGCGCTCCAAAGGAATAAGCATGAAATTCCAGAAAGTGCTAAGGCAGCCTCTAAGTCCAACAGCTGTAGAGTAGAAAAGATACTAGGAACATTTTTCACTTCCACATCTACTGACGGTGACAGATCAACACAGAGTGGCTTGGATTCAGGGCATGTAGATTAGAAAAGCTAGAAAATTAAACATTTTCACATGACACCTTTTTAATTAACCAGAGTTATATTAGTGATTAGATGATAGAAGACTTTTGCCTTGAAGCAATGTTCCTCTGTCATTTTACTCACATCCCTTCAATGTTCTCCCTTCTTTGCACATTTCATTCCTCACAACTACAAATCAAAAAATTGCAGCAAAAATTGTCATGGGATAAAACATGATAGCATTCTACTATATTTTTTTAACATCTTTAAATCTCTGTTTCAGTATTAATACTTTCCTTTTATGTTATATTTATAAAATTGTACTCCTTACATATTCCATGAAATATTCAAATTGCTATTTAAAAAAATTCACTAGATTGTAAGTTTTATAAAACTTGTTCTAAGTTATCAGTTTATTAAAGTATTTTGTTTCCTCTGTAACTGCTTCCCTGAAGTATCTCATCTTTTATTTGAGGAACAGCAAATTTTCCCCATCCCAGAGAGAGATAAAAAAACTGATGCACAAAAAATTTCAAAGGAAGTGCCTAAATAGTGGAAGGGTTGCAGAAATGATGAAGTATTTCATTATTTTTATGGTTGCATTCAACAGGTAGCTTTTGCAGAGCTTGGGCAGCATCTTACCTCATGAAACGATAATTTAATACCTCACAGAGAAGGGGAATTGGGCTGGCTAATACAATCTGGTTGGCTTTTCAAGAAGTTTCTCTCAAAACTCCTCACAATGAAAATGTTAAGGGAAACCAGGTGAGTAAATTAGTTAGTAGAGTCCTAACACTGATTGAAAGAGAGTCGAAAGATCAGAATATCACATTTTGGTAAGGGTGCTGTAATATTTACCTGTAGCAAAGATGTAGGCTGCCTGAAGTATCACAGGAGGTGATAAGAACCAGTGGTAGAAAAGAAGAAAATTTTTGTTTCAAACAAACATAAAGTGAGTCACGTGGGGAAACTAAACCCCAAAAGCCTAATCTTTATTTTAGAAGAAATGTACTCAGTGCTAATTGTTACAGCTCAGAGATGAAACTGGAGGTTATAATAGACAGTCCTTGCAACGACCAGTGTAATGTTCAGCAGCATCCAAAAAAGCATGTTAAGAAGATGAAAAGAAGGAGAAAAAGAGGACATGGTCTCAAGTTATGCCAGGCAAGGTTTATATTTAATATACGGAGAATATTTCTTCACTGAAAGGGCTGTCAAGAATTGGAAGATATTGCCCTGAGTAGTGATGGAATAAATGTCCCTCAAAGTGTTCAAAAAGAGACAGATGTGGTGCTTAGGGGCATGGTTTAATGGTGAATCTGGCAGTGCTGGGTTAATGGTTGGACCCAATGATGTTACAGGACTTTTCCAACCTTAATGATTCTGCAATTATATGAATATATGAATCTTTGGCCAAAATCAGTAAGGCCATTTCATGTTCTTTCTCTAAGCCCTCACCATCTGCTCCTGTACATCTCACAGGCTAGAAAGGGAAAATGGGTCTTGCAGATGACACTGTGGCAAGCCCAGGGTGTAATTAGTGAAAAATTTTCTTTAGCAACAAATCCAGATGGCACTGGCACAAGTGAAAGGGATCAACCTGCGTCATGGGGACTAGAACCATCACCTGGGGTCAAGGGAAGCAAATTTCTTAAACGGCCAAAAAGAAAAATTTTGTGCAAATCATGTTTTCAACAGCACAATCTGAACTAAACTGACATGTTTTCTATTTTATTCTCATGATTGCAAATCAGAGCATTTCAACAAAAATTACATTTATTTGGGGGGAAAAACAAATTTTGTAGAATTTTCAATTCTGTTAAAAGCATTTCCTTATTCTTTCTACTCCAAAATAAACTAAAATTTTCAGGTAGAACTACCCAATAAGTGCTTGCCTGCAAGGGTGAGGGAGCTTAAGTTAATACACAGCACAAATTCCTGCTTTGGGCTCCTTATGACAGTCCAAGGTCTGAGAACAAGGCTGGCAGTTCCAGTTGGCTGATGTATGCTGGGTTACAAAAGCACTGGAGGAAGAGCTCTGACTCCCTACATCTCTTTCATATGAAAACAACAGTGTTTCACAGGGGATGTTGAATGTGTGGGAGCCACTCATTCATTTAGGTTAGAAAAGGCCTCCAAGATATTTGAATCCAGCCTTTAACTGCTCACCACCAGAACAGAGCACTGAGTACCACGTTCATTCATTTGTTGAGCGCTTCCAGGGATAGTGACTCCACCACCTCCCTGGGTAGCCCCTTCCAATAACTGGCAACTGCTTCAGAGAAGAAATTCTTTGTGATGTTCAACCTGAACATCCCCTGGCACAGCTTCAGGCTGTTTCCTGACATCCTGTCCCTGTTCCCTGGAAGCAGAGCCTGACCCTCCCCGGCTTCCCCCTCCTGTCAGGGAGTTGTGCAGAGCCACAAGGTCCCCCCTGAGCCTCCTTTTCTCCAGCCTGAGCCCCTTTCCCAGCTCCCTCAGCCACTCCTGGGGCNCCAGCACTCCCAGGGCCTTTCCTGACAGACCCTTTCCAGCCCCTCTGCCCAGCCTGGAGCTGCAGGGGTTGGTGAGACCCAAGGGCAGCTCCTGGCACTTCCCCTTGTTGCCCTTCATACCACTGGCCTCAGCCCACTGATCCAGCCTGTCCAGATCCCTCTGCAGAGCCTTCCTGCCCTCCAGCAATCCACACTCCCACCCAGCTGGGTGTCATCTGCAAACTTGCTGTGGGTAGACTCGATCCCCTTGTCCAGATCACCGATAAAGATATTAAACAGGGCTGTCCCCAACACTGATCCCTGGGCACACCACAGTGGCCGGCTCCCAGCTGGAGGTGGCACCATCCCCCACCACTCTCTGGGCCCGGCCATCAGCCAGTTCCTAACCCACAGAAGAGTGAACCCGTCCAGGCCCTGCGCTGCAGCTTTCCCAGGAGATGCCGTGGGACACGGTGTCAAAGGCTTTGCTGGAGTCCAGGCAGACACATCCACAGCCTGTCCCTCATCCACCAGGCAGGGCACCCGGGCCTCAGAGATCAGGTTGGTCAGGCAGAACCTGCCTGTCTTAAATCCATGCTGGCTGGGTCTGATTCTTTTTTTGTCTTATACGTGCTGTGGGATCACATTCAAGAGGATCTGTTCCATAAAAGATTTTTTTGTCAAGGAAAAATAGGATGTGATAGATAGCCAAATGAAAAGGACCCATGAATCCCATCCAGTCCTTGTGCCAACAACTCAACCATGCTGATTTAACTCATCTACAGAAATAAAAACATCTTTCTTACTAGTGCAAACTTTGCAACAATGTCATGTAATCTGTATTAAAATTCTCAAATTCCAATTTGTTTTTAGAGACAATGAATGCCATTTGCATGGCAAATGATTCCTCCCAGAAAAGTATCTACAAACTAGGTGAAGATCTTCAAATACTGATATTCAAATAAATGGCAACTAATATCAAGTAAGCTCTTTTGAGAACATTCCATCAGGCTATCTACTTTTTTCGATCCTAGATTTGAATAAAACTTAATAAGAATTAATTCCACAGTATTTAGGGAGGATTTACATTTAAAACAAACTTAGTGTGCAAAAGGTTTTAGACAAGATCTGCAGCTAATAATACATGATATCAGTGTAATGAAAAATCCTGAAGATCTGCACCTAATGAAACATGGCATCAATGTAATAAAGAAAAGTAAGCAAGAGAGCATCTAGATGTTCCTCAGCCCTTCAAAGTCAACTCTCTGGAATCATGAAAATTTCAGCATGAACCAAAAAAGCCAATATGAACATACAAGGTAGAAAAGACCTTAGGCTTTCTAAGTGGATGAGAAATTAAAACACATTTGCTACAGTCTGGATCTACTGAGGCCAAGCTTATGAAAAATTATTCCTGTACAGACCTCTAAATAGCAGAAGTACTTAATGTGAGAACAGTGCCAAAAATAAGAGCAAGTAAGGATCATTCCTGAGAGCTGAGTTCTGAAGAGTAGCAGAATGAGGACTGATAACCCCAAGGCAGTATCCCGGCACCATTTGCAGTTAAAGTGTTGTTTTGGAAGACATTTGCTTCTCCACCAACAGACCTAGACGCAAAGGAAGAGTGAACTTTAAGTACCATTTTGTAGTTTTTCAGCGCTGTAAAGCTGTTGCCTTAGGGAGGGTTGATGCTCAGTAACAGATGGAAGGTCCGTCCAGCAGCATCAGCAGGCAGAGAGGCAGGGTAGAGGTACAGAGTTCAGGTGACTGGTAGAATCAGAGGCAGTATAGAAAAAGTTTTGTCTCTGAATGCGAATGTTTATCATTTTTAGAAATGCAAAAGCGGGTTTTCATTGCTGATTTTAAATCAAATACAGAAAACGTTGTCTGTCGCTGTTTTAAATTGTTTTGAATAGTAAAGTACCCTGGGACATTTGCTGCATGAAAGATAGTACCTCAAAGTGCTTTATTGTTGTAATTTCCATGGAAATTAACATTTACTTGCATGGTTATCACACTTTTTGTGTAACGTAGGGTATAACCATCCAAATCCCTTTGAAATACAGTCGCTGAGGTATCATCAATCTGACTCAAGATTTGTTCTACTTTTCTGCTTGAATTTACTGAATATTTTTCCTTTTCTTCCTGGTGTTGAGCCATACAAGTTAATGCTGAAATGTACTTTAAAATTCAGCAGCCATTTCCTTCTGTTTGGTTTTATTTCCCCATCTTTTCTATTCACTTTCTTGCCTATCTCTCCTTCTGTGTCCACTTAACAGGCACTTAACAACTATATGCTGTTTACAGCACCAGTGGAAAGTCACAGAATGCAAATCCGCAGGGAATTTCACCCATGCTCCACACCCAGACTGACATTCATCTCAAATTGTCACAGTGGAGGCTTAGAGCTGATACGAGAGGGAAAAAAAGGCTGTCACTCCCTGGAACAGGCTTCCCAGTGGCAGAGTTACCATCCCTAGAGGGGTTTAAAAGTCATGCAGCTCTAGCACTCAGGGACATGGTTTAGTGGTGGGCTTGGGCAGTGCTCAGTTAATGGTTGGACTCAATCATCTAAGAGGTCCTTTCCAGCCTAAATGATGCTATGATTTTATGATCCAAGTTCAATAAGAAGCACATTTATCATCTAATCTTCAGACAGAGAGACTCACACTAAATGTCTTCAGTCCTTCCTTCCCTATGCTGCACCACAGGCGTGTGCACCCACACCCTGTGTGGACCTATCCAAACTCTGACTGCTAAAATTGTAATAAAACACCTATGTAAAATTATGTTTTAAACTAGATGACTTGTAAAATGATCACAGGACATTAGCTGACAAAGATACAGGAACTGTGAAAAGAAGGTAGATATTGGGTATGAAACTCAACAAACATTTTGCAAGTGAATATGAGGGACTGCGGCTCTCAAAGAGCACATGAACTTCTGCTCCAGTGTCCATTCACTAGGGACAAAGTGGGAGATATTTGAAGAGACAAAGAGAAAGGTAAAGAAAGAAGCTATTAAGTGTGCCTCTGGAGCCCTTTGGAACACCAAATTGATGGTATAAGTTAGCTCAGTAACTAATACACACCTAGAACCAGAGCCACTGCTCGTAAGTCTAAGTTAAATGCTGCATCTCACTGTATTAGAGTTATATAACTGATTTAATTTTTGTAAATCTGTATTATTGTTGATACAAGTGGGTTTCTTTATTTATCTTGCAGTAACAAAACCAGCACCCAGTTCCAGTGGGAACACTTTGCTTTCTATGCCTAGGATTACAGTCCAAACGACTAGCCTTTACAGTTTGAGACTGGTTAGGCACCAAGCACCACAAAAAACCAGTCACTTATTTGCCTCTGCTATAGCTGAGCAGAGAAGGGGAAGTTAAAACGTCATTTTCATAAGGCGAAATAAGGATTATCGAGGATAAAGGAAAATTTCAAGGCAAAACAGGTCCTAACTTACAGTATAAAGAAGATTTATTATTAACAGAATTGAAAGTAAAAATAGTAATGAGAAACCAAAGCAAACTTTCAGAACACCTTTCTCTTGCACTACTTCCTTCTTTCCACCAAACCGCACAAGGTTTAGGTGGAAAACATGGGGTTTAGGTCAGTGTTTCATGTCTTAAGAGACTTTCTTTATGTTTAAAGAAAAGAGTTTCTCCAGCTGTGTCGTGGGATCCATTCCACAGGAGACACTTCTCTGTGAACTTCTCTAGCGTGGTTTCAAAATTCACAAGCATCAGCCCCACCCGAATCTGCTGCAGTGAAAAAAGTCCCTCCCACAAATCTCACAGTCTTCCCACAACTGCTGGCATGGGTCATAATAGTCATGGGGTTTTAGTCTTTTAAGGATGAGCTATTCCAGCCTGAAAACAAAGGCTCTCCTCTTCAATCTCTAAAAGCCTCTAACAGCATTTATGGGCTCTGGTATGAGCCCTTTTTCTTCACAGGTTGCGCTTGAATCTCTGCACTCCCCATGTACCTCATCTCATGAATTACAAGGAAAAATAATTTGCTATATTATAGCCCTCACCACTGGTCACAGGAGAATTTCAGCTCTGGTGCTGGGAGCACCTCCTCTCTTTCCCTTCCCCCACTCACCTCAGCGGCGCCATGTTCTTGTTCCTCGTGTGACTTTACTTTTCTCTCTGACTTGGAAAAAACTCAGTATCTCTAAGTTGCTGCTGAGAAATTGATCTCATCTGGGCTCTGCATTGGGGAAATACTTGCCATGTTTCTCGTTGTCAGCTGCGTGGTGTTTTTTGCCTGGTTCAGCGCGAGCTGTGCCACCTACGTGGAAGGGCCTGCCAGCCCCACGCGGGCTGCACTGGCTCCAGAGACCCACGCCTATTGTTTATATTGTCTTCATCTAGAGTTTTCCTTCTAAAATTCACTATTTTAGGACATCCACACATAGTGACTTTATCATCCCTCTATAAACACTGACAATGACCCTTGCAGATCGGGCATGTTATTTCAAAGTTTTGCTGTAATTATTTTTATAACACACCAATAATCAACTTCACCAAGGATTAGAATTTTTTTTTTTAATTAATTCAATTTACTATTACTTAGCTGTCAGTGAAGGTGATATACCTGCTTTTAAGGGACATTTTTGGATACAAAGGTTTTGATGCTAAAGATAAGTCATGGAAAAATGGGATGATATCAACATGGGAAAAAATACCATGAAACACCATTAGAAGCAGCCTTGCAGATAGACCAGAGCTGGGACTTAGCAGCTCTAAAGTCTTTTCATGTGAGACCTTGGAGAAGTCATGTCACGCTGGCGTACTTCAGTTTTCTTGCCTGCTAACTGAGTGCTAATAATAAAAAGACATAACAAGTCATGATGAGTTGCAAGCTGCTAGAGAGCAGATAGAGTTCCTCATTAGTGCCAGAGAGAAATAAATCGGCAAGAATCCTGTGTCTTAATGACTGTTGTTCTATACAGTGAAATCCAAACTTCCCTGACAGGAGGTGTTATAAGTGGCCCTACCTAGAGCTGCTTTATCCATCTATCAAAGCATCAAAGAGGAAGAGAAAATGGTAGTTAAATTTCTGCTTATTTTCTCTGATGTTCTACTCTAAGTTAGTGTTAATGTCAATTAGGTATATTCATCACCTTTGACATTTTGTACTTGACAAATTGATGAAGGTTTAGTAATGCAGTACAATTTTCCTTATCAAAACTTTTTTTAAAAGACTTTTAATTACTACACATCTTAACCAACATGGGTTTTACTTCTGATTAAAGTAGCCATTGAAATCTTGACAGTGCTTGACACACTCCATCTGAATTTAATTAACTTCTTTTCTTTCCTTTTTTATTAGCTGCTGTGAAGGGAAAGAGAGTGGAGAAGCAAGAAAATTCAGCTTTATACATAGTAACAGATGCTCTTGGTAGCATAACAAAGTTTTCACTTTGTTAACGTAATGAGAATACCCAAATTAGTCAATACTCAGCATTGAAGTCACAATAATTCTTCTGGAACTGGTGGAAAAAGTCATGAGTCAAAGAATCTTTGAATCATAACAAGGTTTTGGGTTGGAGGCACCTTAGAAATCATCTAGTTCTGACCCGTTTCCACAGGCAGGACACCTTTCTCTATTCGAGGTTGCTCCAAGCCCCATCCAGCCTGGCCTTGGACACTCCCAGGGATCCAGGGGCAGCCACAGCTGCTCTGGGCACCCTGTGCCAGGGCCTCACCACCCTCACAGCCAAGAATTCTTTCCCAATATCCCATCTAACCCTGCCCTCTGGCAGTGGAAAGCCATTTCCCTTTGCCCTGTCACTCCAGGCCCTTTCCCGAAGTCCCTCACCAGCTTTCTTGGAGTCCCTTTAGGTACTGGAAAAAAGTCTAAGATCTCCCTGAAGACTTCTCAATAATCTCCTCTTCTGAACAATACCAATTCTCTCTCAATTTAATGATTATGGACATGGCAAAAAGATATTGTTATGAAGCACAAATTAGTTGATTTATATCGGAATTTTTTTAAGTGGTGAACTTGTTTATCGATAACCATGACATTTCAGAGAATGAAAAGAATCTGCCCTGTATGAAATAAAAGCAATCAGAGAAATGCCAAATTATGCGTACAACAATTCCTTAATAAATTCTACCATATCTGCTTAACTTTTAACTAAAAGTTGGAGATGTTACAGAAAATGTGGGTTCCATGATCAAGAATCCAGAAAACTTTTAATCTTCATTCATATTTGTGGGTAGGATTTCAGAATCTTGACAAAGTCATGGTTGTTTGGTATGGCAGCTCTCCAGGATTTCATCATGCCAAGTTATCATCAGTGATGGGTAAGCTCTAGAATAAATTTAAATCATCACTTTTGTCCCCCTTCCTCACCAATCAGAGATTCTAGAAATTAGATTTTGCTTCAAATTTTGAGAAAGAGTCATAAATAGAAGTATAACAGGCCTTATTGCTTCTAGTGGTCTATTGTTTTCATGTTAATATAACAGAATTATTCATGTTTGAACCTTAGCGGGTTTCTATTCCAGCCTTCTGCTTGAGGCAGGATTGCTTTGAATTCAGACAAAGTTCCTGTCAGCTTTCACCAGTGTCTTCCTCGGTGAAAGAATTCACTGCTTTCTTAGGCAACCTGTTCTAATGCCTGAACATTTCTTGCCGTGAGAAATATTTCTCTTTGTCAAATTATAACCATCTCCATTCCAATTTATGACCATTTTCTTCTGTGCTCCTGCCACCAACCTCATTAAAAACTCCCCACCTACTCAGAAACTCCTTGGAGGTATGGAGAGGATGCTGTCAGGTACCCTCTAAGCCACTTCTGCACATGGCTGAGATAAGCTCAGTTTCCTCAACTTCTCACAGGGCAAATGCTCTGGACCCAAATATTTTGCTGGCCTTTTCCAGACTCACTGCAGTTTGTCAGTGTATTTCTTACATCAAAGCGTTCAAAACTGGCTTATCACACATAAAGGAAAAGGAATATCTGTGTCTCTTTTTAAGGTAACTTAAACTAGTCTTAGCTACCTTTCTGTAACTCAGCACTTTGCTGACTTTTAGCAATATATGACAAAGGAAAGTATTTCTAACTTGAATTTACTTAATTTTGGTGTAGCAGTTTTTCTCTGATTAAACAGATCAAGTTTCATATTACACAGGAATTAGGTTTAACACAATTAAAATCTATACCAAACCCACAATATATCAGCTTTAACAGCAAAAGCCTACTGAGATATTGCTGGAGGTATTAGCAAACTCTATGCATATGTGATATGATTACTTATTTTTATAAAATACATGAAAACAATTGCTTCCCTTCTTATGGAAGCTGAAACCTTGTTTCCTATCAACATCCATGGGAGATTTTCCATGAACTTCAACAGGAGTCATAACTCATCCAGAATATACAAACAGTGCCTCCGTCTGAATATGAATTCAAGCATTAAGTTATAAATAATAAATGTAGAATTTGAATTTAAAAATAGGCAAATGTTTTACAAAATGTGATGCCTGAATTACTTCTTAGACACTATGTGAGAGACACAGCCCAGGGTGACTTAAACAGCAATGAGTTTCTTTAGGATATTCTTAATTTCTCTAGGAGATGCTGTCAGTCATGCCCTGAATCCAGCCATCCCATCCTTATCCTTGTTCTTCATGTTTTTTAACATCAGTGATAGCAGTTCTCCTGCAGTAAGGAATCAGGATGTATATGATTTAATACTGCTGATAGCTGCTTCTGATTTACACTTTTATTTCTCTTCCTAATTGCTGAGCACTATTAAAAATGCTGAGAGCAAAGGCATTGGATTAAACCTCTATAAATGAAAATCAGACAGAAAACTTCATAGAGACCTGGAAATTTTGCAAAATCACATTAAAGTAAAATGAGACTTCTAGAACAGTGAGTTAATAGAAACAAAAAGCTTAAGTTGTAGTGGAAGAAACAAACCCAGCTCTTCCCATTTCTTACATCCATTGAGCTACCCGTTCATCAGGATGTGTAAATGCTTTCCTTCAACACTGTCATATTGAATTTCCAAGTATCAACTACCAATATGTAAGAATAATATTATAATAATATAAGTAATAGAAGTACCAGTATTGATTCTTGGATGACAAACCAGAAAACTGATTTTCTCTGGCTGTTCCATGCTGTTTGGACAAGACTTCCCCAGATTTGGGGAAGGCTCTCTTTTGTCCTATTCACATTTCTGCACTGAATTTTGGATCCCTACATCTCAAGCAGGTTCCTATTTATTTGATTTAATTCCTGCTCATTCCTCTTTCTTGATTTTTCCAGTCTAGATCTTTCCTCAAGGCATCACGTCATAGATGTTCACTCATGAGCAGGTCTTGACCACTCTTGAGATCCGTATATCTGGGTGAAAACAAAACATTCTCAGTGCAGTGTTGTCTGCAGAAGGCCAATGCATGAAAATGGGCCTTTTTCCTTAAGGCGATTCAGTAAGAAGAAAGCAGAATAAAAGCTTTCTGACTAATCTGAGAGTTCCTAAGGGGACTGGTGTGAACCTCTCAGCTCACTTCCAAAAAAAACAGAAGCCATGGAGCTGCTGGGTTGTCTCTGCCGTGGAGGGCATGACAAAGACCTTGGCTCTGCAAGCTCCCTGGTGCTGTAGGAACCACCCTACTTTCTCCACGCAGAGAATCGTTCATCATCACATGTCACTGCCGAACTCCAGTTCAAAGGCAAAACTCAGCCTCAACCTCACACAGAGCCACATTCCCAAATTCATCTGTACCTTATCCTGTAACCAAAAGAGGTACCTCTTGCTAATCAGACACACCTTTAACAGCAGCTGAACAACAAAAGAAAGAAGATGCATCTTATTTGACAACCTAGTTCATGTAGCCCAGTTGCTCCTGGCTGCTTCCCAGAAGCACCATAAAATGTCTCTCCTGTAGGAGCCAAATATCCCCTTCCATTAAAGTCACAGAATGCAAGAAGTTGTAAGTAGTAAATGCTATATACTTTTTGCAAGCATGATGGAGTAGAGACATCAGGGTAATGGGTAATAATGAAAAGGAAAATCAGCAAGCAAGTCTCTGTAGTCATATAGACCAAACTGACTGTGTGACATTTCAATTTTGAATGAATGTCATAAACCGTAGAAAATACAGGTTTAATGAATATGCCTACATAAAAGCATAAACAAGACAAACCTTTTCACCGCAGTGTTTATACTTACAGCACATAAGTTACAGNTTACAGCACATAAGTTACAAATTAAATTTACTCTGGGATGTGCTTCTGATACGAATGACTTTTCTGTAGAGAAATATTATCCGTAATCATCAGATCACTGAGAGCAGGAAGGATCCATTAGTGATGTTGGGGATGATGAACTGAAGTAGTGTTTAGTGGGTTTTAATTACGCTAAAAGATGAAAGTACTCAGGAAAGGGTGTAAGTCATACCAAAGGGAAGGAAAATGAACTGACTTTATTTAAGTAAGTAGACATGTTTATTTCAAACAATTTTAAGCTGATTGCTTATTACATTAATATGTTTTAGGAAGCTGATCTATTCCAGTACTGTGCTGTTACATTGT